>RJWH01000839.1:205341-464131 GCA_004363575.1 Solenodon paradoxus
TCTCTCTCTCTCTCTCTCTCTCTCTCTCTCTCTCTCTCTCTCTCTCTCTCTCTCTCTCTCTCTCTCTCTCTCTCTCTCACACACACACACACACACACACACACACACACACACACACAATATGGAAAGATAGTAGACATGGCCCCTAGCCATTATATTCTTGACACAGGGCTTATCTACTTAATAGTGAAGAATGTTTCTAGCCAAGGGTCAAAAATTTAGTTCAAATCCATTATGTTTTCTGGAATTAATATGGTATTAATTTACATGCTTAAAATCATCATTTTAAGCATATATCCTAGTTTCCATCTCCAGCAAGTACTCCTGGGCATCCTGTGCTATCCAGTGTGTGTGTATAACAGCCAATTGAATTCATTAATACTGCTTCTCCATTGATGAAGATGTATTGATTAGAACAAAGCCCACACCAGTAGCTGCACCCCTGATCTATACGCACAGTTTAATAACCATTGTACCATAGTGCTTAGAATGATTATGGGGCTACTGTGAAAAATTCATTCGCTGCAGCTAAGCCAACAACTTTGAATTTGTGTTGAAAAACAATTACCGAGCTTAATTAGGAGCATGTAATGATGACAGCAGTTATTTCAGTGATTGATTCCAAAATTAAAGAGAGCTGGCAAACTAAGTGTGGTCTATCCTCTGCTTTGAAGACGAAAGGGAAGATGGAAGGCAAAGACCATGGCCTGGAAGTGAATTACGGGAACTCTCCACCGGGCAGAACATTGGGGTCTTGGCATAGGCCTGGAGAAGAATACTTTCCTATGTTTTCTTCTTCTAACAGTAGGGGAAGAAAAAGAACAGTGCAAGTTTCTCTCAAAAAAAATTAAAAATTAAAACTACCAGAACAGTCATAGTAAGTGTACTGTGTGATTGTTGTCTTTTAATCATTTGATCAAATTGAAATGGAGGTGCACAAAGCTGGGTGATGCCTTGGAAAGTGATAGAATCGTTTCACAACCTCTGAATGACTTGCTCATTGCTATGGCAGAGGCACACCCCAGTTCTTACTTCTTGTAGACATTTGAGAGACCCTCCTCTTTCCATGGATGCCCCGACAAGTAATCCCTGGCATTCAGAATCATCCACTAAAGTGTCATTCTTTTCTCACAACTAGCCACACCCATCAAAATATTTTGAATATGATCTCAGTCTGGAGAGAAAATACCAAAGCTGTCCTAGACCAAAACCTTACTTTAGTAATTGACCTTATTCCATAGAAATAAGCCATTCACTTGTCTTTTTCTAAACAGCTGATTGTCTCCATTCAAATTTTTCACTGTCTTGTTTTCCTAAATGTCTTATATGTGTACACACAGCTTCTGCCCTAGGAATGCATCTCATCAAATATGCAATATTCATATGGCAAAATACCCAGTATTTTGATGGAAATTAGGGAGTGCAAGGTGGGGAAGTGGTTCTAGTTAGAGATAATTACCAGGTATTCATTCCTCCTACAATGATATAATGAAATTTCTAAAACATCATATGGTTCTTCAGAAATAAATGTAACTATAAGCTCCTCTGTTACTTAATCTGTGTATGAAAGAATTGTTGACTAATAGGTTTGTCGAGAGACTTTTTGCTGCTTCAAATAAAAACCCCTCAAACTTCATTTGTTTTGTTCAAGTATAATTTTTAGTTTGGCATTTCTAAATACCATGGAAATATTTTCAGTGTGATTAATTTTCCAGGGAAGAAACTAACAAGGACAATCATGTTCTGAAGTAGTCAGGTTATTATTGCTTTCTTATCAGCTTCAAATTGGCATTGTAAAATTGTGTTGGCTTGCTTTGTTCCATTTGTAGTATATTCTTCATGGAGTTCTATCTCTAAATCTTTTTTGACATTCAATTTTGCAGTATCAGTTGTGAGAGTTCAGGCGGGGTATATGTTATTTGAAAGTCACAAAAGGATTAGGATAGCCAATATTATTGACTGAGTGTCTAATTTTTATTTCCCTTGTCAAGAGTTCCATTGCCTCTTTGTATACATTTGGGTGAATGTTGGCAATGTATAAAGAGCTCTTTCAAATCACTAGCTATTGATACCACTTGAGCCCACGAAGACAGTTGTGAAACTGGCAGGATCGTCACCACATGGGATATATAATCTACTAGTTCCAGGAATTATAAATGCATGTTGTTTAAGACAAATTCGTGCCCAGCTCTGTGCACTATACACATATTTTTGCCCATGCAGGTGGAAGCAAAATGGCACAGACATTGACTTCACCATGAGTTATCACTACAGGCTGGATGGAGGCAACCTGGCAATCAGCAGTCCCCACACAGACCGGGATGCTGGCACCTACCAGTGCTTGGCCACCAGTCCTCTGGGAACAATTCTGAGTCGGACGGCAAAGCTCCAATTTGCATGTGAGTTTGCGGGAAAAATCTGTACTTTCTGTGTTTCCTGAAACTATATTATTCTTACTATATTCATGTTAGAGAAAAAATCCTCCTTTGCCAATCATCTGTCCTATGAGAGTGAATATGAGTTACGGAGGTGCAAAGTTTCAATGCGTGCATTTTATGAATCCCAACTCGGGGAACGTCAAAATTGGTTTCAAAGAGAGAAGAAAATATCAGTGTTATTTCATGTGGTGAATCCCATTTAGAAATACCTCTAAGAGTTCTGGATATAAATTTTAAGATGGGATCTGTGCTAGACCACTTTCTTTCCTTGTGGTCTTTGGCATCGGTTGTTGGGTTGGTGTGCAGAGCCCGGCAGGTGTGCCGAGAACGGAAGGTGGAGGTGGCTGCTGAGGAGGCGCCTCTTCCAGGAGAGTGATGGCACCTATGGTCCATGCGGGTGGAAATAGAGTGCTTGCCAAAGGCAGACGTAATATTAACTGCAATAAGGCCCACCTGTGTCACATAAATGTCATCCAAGTAATTACCTTGGTGACATTTGGGGACATTAGCTGATGAACAATAGACATCCTTTATACACAGTGTTTCCAGGGACTGAAATATTTCATATTGGGTCCAGGGAGAGCCTTGCTTAAAAGTCATATTGTCTGTGCATGTGGCCGAAGGGGGCTTCTCTTTCTCCCCATGTACCTCCATAACCCCCACAGGAGGCACAGGGGCCAGAGTCTGCTGCTGCCCCTTCAGGAAAGGTCATGGAAAGGGCATGCTGGCTGTAACTCTGGAAAAGTGATTATCGTGAAATGTTATTAGCAAAATACATGTCCCGGGTCCACCTGTGCAATGCTATTTGTCATCAGTAGATAAAGGAATCTATCGTTGCGTCTCATTCCCATGACGTCTTCGTTCCGATGATGGTTCAAAAGCAGTACCAGAGACTCCTCGCTCTGCACATAGTTCCTCTTCTGTCAACCAGGCCCAGGTGGCTTTGTTTGTGAATATGTACGCACTTACACGCCCCCACATGCATACAGACACACGCAGACACAGCTGCACACATACGCGTGGCCACGTATGTTCATACTTATGTGTATGTCACGTACATAAGTGTATCTGAATGCATTTCTGTCTGCGGAAATGAAAAATAATGTAAACATTTATGAAGCTAAATGAAATATGAACAAAAGCAGGTAGCTGTTTTGAAACTTGGGGCTTATATTATTTATATTAGGCTTATATTACTTATGTTATTCTGTATGTCAGCTAAGATCATCATTTGGAAAATTAATGAGAAAAACAGATCAGAAACTTAATGTACAGAAATAAATGATCGTCCGGACTTTGAATGAGTTTGCCACGATAATGATTTCCCCTGCGTGGGTAGGAGATGATGCTAGAAGATAAACCTGTTTTGGATCACATCCCATAAGGATATATTTGACTTTCTGGTAAAGGAAAATCCATATAGCACATTTATTTGTGATACCTTTAGTTTCTCTACAGCTACAACTTCTATCCATTTTGTAAATCGCTGAGTACCTTGGCCTGCTGTGAATTTCCTCAGCTTTATACAGGCACACATCAAGCCACTTTTCTTGTTCATCCCCTTTTGTAACAAAAATGTTTTTAGACTTCTATTCATTGTTACTAAATTTACCTACATCGTTATCCTTTTTCTGATTAAAATTTTTTTGTGACTAGAAGCTTCCCTAAATTCGAACACACATTGTCTTCACTAAAAAGATGAGGTTGACATTAGGAAGAATTGGTATGCTTTCTTTGGGATGAATGGGGGCAATCTATTCTATCCTTGCTGACTTTCCTATTTCTTTATAAAAGTTTCCTTTTTTAGGTTGAAGGTCTATGACTTTTGATCTTGAAAAACATTTCTATTTCTACTCATGCACAAAGTAGAATGGTGCCATCCATTACCTGACCTAGCCTCTGCAAATGCAAAGCTCTTAGGTTACAAGTCTAGAACTTGGGGGAACAAAAGTTGGAACCACAGGGCCCTGCCTCTTCCCTCTTCCTCGCAGCCCCACTCAACCCCTGCCTAAAATGTCTGCAAAATGTAGCTCCAAGGAAATCGACTCCTGTGGAATTTATTTGTGGATATGGGTCCACCCTAAACTTAATAAGCAGCCTGTTCTAGTTCCTTTTCCTCATCTCCCTCCAGTGCCTGTGTCTCAGAAGTACCTTGACCCCTTCCTTAAGTCAGTGGTTTACTTCGGAGCAAAGAACTTTTTTTTTTTTTTTTTTATAAAAGGGACAATACCAGGTCTAGCTTTGCCATCTGCAAGTGCAACTCTCGGTAGTTTACTTACTTTGGGAAAATGAAGACAAGGGTCTTAAGTATGAATCAAAAAGTTGTCACTGATTTAAAGAGCAGAAGCTCCATTTCCAAGCTTTTCCTCTCATCTCCTGTAAGTAGCATAGGAGGTTAATTTTACAAAATATATATTCTAAAATTTTACCCAAAGAAATTACATTTGTATCCACATATACATCTAAGTATGATTTCAGAAATGAAGCTACACTTCAAGAAAGAGAGGGAGAGAGAGAGAGAGAGAGAGAGAGAGCACGCGCAATGAGGGAGGGAGGAAAGGGAAAGGGGAAGAAAGGAGAAGAGAGGGAAGGAAGGAAGACAGGGAGGGAGGAAGGAAGGAAAGAGGAGAGAAGTGATAAAAGGGAAGTATTTAATCAGGAACACATTTTCCTATGCACAATGTCACTCATAAAAATGTAAATCAAAACCTCAATGAGATACTGCTTCACACCCACTAGGGTGATTCTTATATGAAAATAAAAAGAATGAAAGCAGAAAATGTGTTGGCAAGGTTGTGGAAAAGAGAGAGGCCTGCAATTGCTGACGGGGAGGTGGGACAGCACACTGGCTATAGAAGAAGAGGAGAGCTCCCGGACCAGATGGTAAACTGGAAATTATCCCAGGACACAGTGATTCCACTTCTAGGAGCTACACGACCGAACCGAAAGCAGGGAGGCAAACAGATGCTTGTCTGCCCATCTTCACAGCAGCATCATTCACCCTGGCTAAAAGGTAGAGATAACCCAAATGGACGTAACAGACTGTACGTGCACTCACAGAATACGCCATGTGCAAGCACTTTATCTAGTAATACATGTAAAGACCTCGACAAGGTTCTGCCAAGTGAAATAGCCAGACATGAAAGGAAGAATTTTGTGCGGTTCCACTGATATGAGGCAACTGAACAGGGAAAGCCAGTGAGACAGAAAGTAAGATGGGGAGACCAGGGGCTGAGCGGAAGGAAAATGGGGTTTAGTGTTTAAGGGGGACAGAGTTTCAGTGTGTGATGGTGGAACGTTCTGGAGAGGGAGGGTAGCGATGGCTCTATAAGGGGAACCTACTTAACTCCACCGAGTTGTGCACAAAGAGTTAAGGTGGTGAATTGTATAGTGTGCACATTTTACCATGACTTCTGAAAAATTAGTGCCATCAGAATTCACTGAAATAAAAATGATATTGTCAGTTGTAATTGTTTCCTATCGTCGTAAAAAAATAAAAGGAAGATCAAGGTCTCCTCATTCAGTGTCTGTTCAGGTTCTTGGGGCAGAAAAAATTAGGGTTTGAATGCAGGTCTCCAACCAAATGGAAAGTTCCTAAAGTGCAAAACTGTTTTTTCCTTAATTTGAATTCCTCACCACCACCTTCACAAAGTCCCAACAGCATTGACTTTAGGAGAAAGGGCTTTTGGTAGACAGGATGAAGATCATGGTTGAAATCCTAAGGTTTTCAATGCAGGCAGATCTATCAAATACCTATGGCATGAAATCAGCCACCTTTGGACAAGAAGCCTCTGCAGTGGGAGACAGCTGTGTTCCCCGGACAATGGCACCTTTAGTTGAGAAATAGGGTGTGGCCCTGCTCTGTTACTTCACTTGGATTTTTTTTTTTTAATGGTTCTCAATTTGTACAAACATCTACATATTTCAAACTGTGACAGTTACTCAGAGGGAAATCTTGCAGTTGACTTGTTCGGTGTTCGAGATTTTCGGGTACTTTGATGTTTATTAGTTTTCTAAGCATCATATGAGGCAGATGTCAGTGTGATTCCTATTTTATAGATGAGAAGCCTGAGACAGAAACACAGGCTTCAGATGACTCATTAGAGAACTAATTGGAACTTGAGTGTAAAGTTCAGACTCTGAAAGTCATGCTTTCTGATGCCCCTATTCAGTCCTCCAGCATTGCCCACAAAGGGTGCTTTTATTCCTTTGTTTCCTCAGCTGTGCTGTGTGATTCATGTCTGTGGAACAGCAAGCTGCACTGATGGCCTAATGCTCAAGTGGTTGGTGTCCTTTCAGGCCACAGATGCCCTGATTTGTGGTCCAAGCCCAGATCTCCTGGGATCAGGCTGAGATCCAATACCAGCCGAGAACCCTGGCTCCTCCCTGTCCTCTCCTGCTCCCTTACCCTTTCCTGGGTGCACAGCTCAAGGACTCACATGCTGAATCCCTGCCTCAGGCTCTGCATCTAAAGACCAAAATGAGATGGATGCTAAACATTTCGTAGGAGATATTCTACTTTTGATAGAAAAATTGGGCCCAGAATTCCTCCTCATATGAGCCTCCATAATAACAAAGAGATACATCAAAATAAAACTGTGTCAACAACTCTGTTTCCCCACTGTGGGCAGGTAATTGTGCACACTGTCACTTTGACCTTCAGAACAAATGAACAATGAACAACCTTTCAAAACTTAACCTGTCCGTAGGAGAGACTGTAGGCCAAATAAGTGATGCCTTTTGTTCGTAACTTTCATCCTGATGTTCAGCTATTCAAAAGCACCCTTGGAGTTTAATTTAGTCTCAGACTGTCATATTCTGCCTCATCCTGAATCATCCCAAGCAAAACCATCCTGAAATACAGCCCAGGTATAAAAACTTTCTGGTATGAAATCTACTCCTAAATGAAAACTGTCTTTAACCAGCTCTGCTTCTCAGACAAATTCATCTCTGTGAGCTTATTCAAGGATATTTTGAATTATTTGATGTCAAAAAGTCCCTCCCAGCTCTTCCCATAGGATTAGGCCATTCCAAGTCCTTATGTAGATTCTAACTACACTTTTTCTTGCCCTGCCCGACCTCAATGCTAAAGCAGATTCAGGAGGTGTCTTGTCATGAAGCGTCTCTTACCATCTTGGCAATCTTGAATGATAAAGTGAGTTTGACTTTTTTACAAGCTACACTTGTAGCTGCTTTCAGTTTCTTTTATTTTTCAAGGACTTTCATGATAAAGGTCAGATGTAGACGTCTTTCATATGTATGTTAATGAATTACTCTGTACTTGTGTGAGAGAACATAACATCTGTCATTGATGTTTAGAATGTCATCCTTGAGGAAAAAAAAGATAGGTGGAAAGACACTTGCGGTATCACTGAGTTTTATTTAATATTTGGAGGGGAGAAGACTCTTCTATAACAGCTCTGCCAATAGATAACCCTTTGGGATAAAAGTTCTATTCATGGATATGACTTTTGGGTTGTGTACTGTAGTATAGAATCACAAATGCCATTTCAAATATGTTTGTCCCATTATTTCAGAGGGAAAGGCAGCTAGATGAATGCCTGCTGACTCACCATTCACTATTTCCCCCACTAAGCAACCAGAAAACACCTTATTTATATGCATCCAGAAGTGGCTAGTCAAGATTAGATGCTGCACAGAGAGAGCCACCCCTCTCCTCACAGAGCAGACCAGTGAAATCTTAAATGCAATGAAAAGAAAGACGCACTCACATTTGCATAGTGTATATGAGACAGTAGGCATCGTCCTAAGCGCTTGATGTAAATTGTGTAAATTAGCTCCAGGGACCTTCACCCAATGAGGTTAGCATGGACCCATTTTTCAGAGTTGTAGATCAAGACCTAGAATAACTAACTTGCTCCCAGTCACACAAACTATGAGTGGTGGCAGAACTGTGTTCAAACCCTGGCATTGGGAGTATGGCATCTGTCCCACCACTCACTGTGTCTCCTTAAGTAAGTAAGGGGAGATTTCACTGACAGGGAGTCCAGGAAAGAGGTGTGGGCTGCCTGGACTGGGAAAGGTCGAGTGATGTCTTCCAAAGGCCAGGGGATTTAAGTTGTGCCTAGAACATTAGCTAGTATTCCAGACACAGAAAGCAGGTGAAAGGGACATTGGGTAGAAGGAAGAGCAGAGGAAATGAAGGTGTGAGAACACGTGTAAGGACTAGAGAAGCTGGGGGGACAGCCAAGGACCAGGTATGATGTGTGGAGGGCAGAGGCCATGAGGAAAGGGACTAGTTTTCTAGGGCAAGACTGACAAATTACTTGGAGCCAGGAAATTCCAAACTTTGGGGGCCCTTTTATATCCAAACATCTCTATAGATATGGAATAATATTATGAGATGTCAAAGAAACTTGCAAAAATGAATCATATAGTTTGAGGCACTTAGGCAGAAACGCCGAAGTCAACATCCAGTGATTGAAGGACTTTCCCCTCAAAGTGATGTAGTGCGAAGTGTGACTCATCTGTCCCTGGGCATTAGTACTGCCTTTTCAGGTAGGTCATATGAGAATCAAACACTTGTTACTTACAGAGCGGAAGGGTGGGACAAGGATGGACCCTGTGGGCTTTGATGGAGAGCCCTGTCAACACAGGCCTGTCAGACAACTTGTAACAGACCGGTTAGGACTTGAGTACTTCTAAAGACAGTGACAATATCCTCAGTGACTTTAAGGATTGAAAAGTCGTTTATAAAATGTAGTGTGAAAATGCCATATACTCTTCCCTCAAAAATATCAGCCTGACACTTTCATGACATTACTAATTTATTGAAGCCATCACACACTTCATTTGGGGAATCTCCAAACTTTAAGTTCTCACACTTCTGCAATGGGGTTAAAGAACTCAGTTCCATGTGGGTGGTGATTTTAGATCACTGAAAGTTAAACTACAGTAATACTTGATCTTAAGGCGCTATACACATGCAGGCATTTACAATCATTGTATTTTCTTCCAGATGGATACAAAAGATTTTATATCTGCATTGCTGTTCATGGTGATTCTGTATCTGTAAATGGTGCTAATTATGCTTTGCAAATGGAGAAATTCAAGGTCAGGCAACTGGGTTATCTGCCCAGGTTTTACTCAACCTTCAAGGCACCCACATAATCTCATAGCTCTATCTCCAAATGATGGTTAAGTAGATTATTATCTGTAGTGAGCGAAGGTGAAACCAAATCCACATGAATTAGAAACCAAAGTCAGAGCACAACCGATACAATCTCCAGGTAAAGGTCTTGGTCTCTTCTGAGAATTTCTAAGATACTTGAAAATGATAGGTATTTTTATCCCTGTCTCTTGCCCATGGTCTGTACAAGCCAAAAACAAAGGGGGGAAATGTCACATTTAGATACAATTTTTAAAGGCTTTGGGGTCACTGGTCAGTTCAGAATGTTATAAAGTCCTTTCATATTTAATAAATGTAAAAACTGTTATACATGATCTCAGTGAGACAGTGATAAGGTACATTTAAATATGAAAGAGAAATTAAGACCCAGGAGAGCAAGTTAAAAATACTACTTAAAAGCACATTTGGAAACTTCTAAGTCCATGATAATAGTGAAGTGTGTGTTGAGCGAGAAAGGTATATCTAATTATATGCGAAAATGGTGAATGGCTTTCAACCTTTTTTGGTCCCTCAGAAAAATAAGTAGCTAAGCACAATGGACAAAAAAGTATTTTTCTGTAATTTCTTTAAAAAAGTTGATAAATTGCTACTGTTTTTTTATTATCATTTTAAAATAGCAGTCAACAATATTGCCATCAATTTAATATTCTGAATTTATCATAATGTAATAATGACATAACCAACAATTGATATCATATCAAGGAGAAAATGTTGTCTTTGCTTTTAGAAGTAATTTATATCTTAAAATAAACAGATTTTGAGCAGTTGCATGGTTAAATTACAGCAAGCCACTATTATGTTTATTTTAAAAATCCACAGGGAAGCAGATTATTCAATGTTTTAGCCTCATTTTTCCTTCATCATCTCTGCTGGACACCTATTTATCTATCTTCTCAGAAATGATACTCTTTCTAAATCCAGCCCTTCTCCAACCACCCACCTCTACTTATATTCAGCAGGATGTAGTCTTTTGGTCTCATTTGAATAAAATTGCACATTTAAGCTGCACAGAGTTAGGTGAGAGAGAAGTATGTTAGAAAGTAAGGTTTTCATCCCATCAAACCTAAAGTTCAGGTTTGTAAAATGGAGAGTGAAGTCTGAAGCTGAAAGTGTGTGTAATACCCATATTTGTCATTTGACAAATGCTCTTGAGGAAGTTACGAGCAGAGTCCTGAGAGATTTTTGTTTTTCAGATTTATAAAATTGGTTGGGGATTACAGCAACATTCTCATCTGTACTAAGGAAGGGATCAGCTGAAATATTTGCCAGCGTTTATTGTTATTAGATATCCAATGCTATCCAAACAGCAAATGAGAATCAGACTCAAAAAATAAATGCAAATCAGAGGTGGCAACCTCTGGAAATGTATCATGTTTTGATCTGGTAATTTATATACTGTCTTTCCCGAGAAACATGATACCTGGAGAAAATGACAGAACACAGATATGGAAGCCCCATGAAGTCCTGCGTTCTTCCAGAAATGAGCATTACAACACCCGAGAAGGTGGGCCCCCGTGTTCCCTGCCCAGTCCAACCCCCTTCCTGTTCTCCACTACGTTGAGTTGTAAATTTATAATTAAATATCACCTGCTTTTGCATTTGTTATAATGGGTATTCCTCCAGTCTGGCTTTGGAGCCGACAGTATTTGAGATTTTCCCACATCGCAGGTGATATAGTTCAGGCAGTCTCATTTCTATGGTACGTTCTATTGGATGAATATGCTACAATGTGTGTATCACTTCTCTTAAGGAAAAAAAATATGGGTTGTGTCTGGAGGCAACGATGAATAATTCTTTATGACATCCTTGTAGATATCTTTTGTTGCATTTCTCTACATGTGCCTCTGTCATATGTGCCAGAGTAGAATTAAAGGGCATATGGGTTTGTGGATGAACAACTTTCAAATGAATATCAGCAGTTGTCTATAGTGGTTTTATTACCTTGCAACAACATTTGCTATTGCCAGTCTTCTTATTTAATTTTAGCCTTTGGGGGAAGATATGCAAGCCCATCTCATTTTGGTTTATGTTTCCAAGTAATTTTTGGAATGGCGTGCCTTTTAATACATACATTGGTTACATGCAAATCCTCTCCCTTCTATAGAACGCTTAAATAATTACTCCTTTCTCTATTGAGTTTTTATTTTAGTGATTGAATCTAGATCTAAGCCCTTTTGACCTTTATGTATTAGAAACAACTTTTCTACTGGGTTGCTTGTCTTTTTACTCTCTTCATCATGCCTTTGGATGGACAGAAAATTGCAAATTTATGTAGTCCAATTTATCAATCTTTTCTTGTAGTGGTGATGTTTTTTTAAACACGCTTAAGAAATAATTTCCTGCCCTGATATCATGAGTATATTCTCCTACGTTGCCTTCGATAATATTTCTTCTCTCACATTTATATGCTCCTGGACCTCATTTACTTCTTTGCCTGGTGTAAGTGAATATGCATTATTTTTCTCTATGCATCCGTGGAGCTGCGGTCCTCCCTTCTCCGCCCTGCGCGGCCACCCCTGCCACAATCCCGGCTGCCGGCCTCTTAACTGCAGCATCTGTAGGCTCCATGCTTGCTTTCACGACTGTATTTTCTGCTCTTGTGCCCATGACACACTGTGTGTTGATGGGAATTAGTAAAGTTGGCTTTAATTTTCAACTAAACTCAAGGAAAATGAAACCTGAAGAGAATGAAAAATATTATCACAACCTATTCAGTTGCAGAGGTGGAGTTTCCTAGCAGCCAAGGCAAAAAGGGGCTTGTGTCTTTCTTGGTCTAAAAACATACCAATTGTTGCCTGTAGAGCCTAAGAGGCAGCTGTCCTGCCTCAGGACAGCATATGGGGGACACGTGGGGGTGGAGTGGGAGGTGTTCCTCTCATGGGGTGCTGCACACGTACAGCATTGCATTTCCAAAGACTGTTTCCACCTCTTCTGTCATCTCCAGAGTGTCAGCTAACATTCCTTGCGGACTGACCATTGGCATCTGACAGCATTTGCGAGGCACCTTCCCAAACTCTGCTCAGGTTTCCCTCCTGGCGGTCAGTGCTGCTCTCCATGAATATCGCCATCCCTGGCATTGGCTGTCAGAGCCTCAGTAGGTCCTCGGGAGCACAGATCATTGGAATGAGTTGCTGAATTCTCAGAACTTCTGTTGCGTTGTCCGTATATCATGTGGCTGGCATGCTTAGTGGGAGACTCGGAGCAGAACTCTCTCCAGAGTTCCTGCCTGCCTATTTCAGAACACTCGCTTCCAGTGTTTTTTTGACATTCCTCTGCCTACATTTTATCAGGCTGGCTTTCTCTCCAGCCTTCCAAAATGGATGCTGTGGAGGTAAACTTTCTCCAGTTCCTGAATCAGTGCTTTTCATTTCTCTTACCTCGTTCTCCATTTACGTAGGAGTGAGAAAAGGTGAAGATTTACAGAAAGAAAGGACACGGCATTTCAACTTCAGTGAGGCTGAGATCTCCTCTGTCGTGGGCACTTTAGCCTCAAGCCCTAAGAGGCAGCCCCAACCTTTACAACCAATCTTTATGGTTAAAAAGGAGATTCTGGGCTAAGCCTCAAAACGAGCATGTCAAAGAGACCTGACCCCTACTGTGTAAAATGCATGGCTACTCTTATAAACCCAACTTCATGTGTGAGGGCACTTGGATTCAGAGAAGACATGGGCCAAGGTCATTAGAAAACAGTGAAACTGAAATGCAGTGTCAGACATTCTGAGACTTCAACTCATTTCTGAATTATTCACTGATGCTGGTCAGATTTTCATGTGGGCATGGACAACCTGGCACCCTCATTAAGTCTCCCTGAGTCTGCCGGTCTGAGTGGGGCTTGGTGATCCACATCCCCAGCAAGCTTCCCCGTGACACTGATATTGGCCGCTCCATCCAGTACCAGATGCAGCCAGCACCCTCAGATGGAGCTGGGACGGGGCTGGGGCTGCCGTCTGGAGACAGACCCACTGCGGCCATGCCACAGAGGTGAGCCAAGTGACACAGGAGGCAGCTCTGTGATCTACATCCAGGGGAAGCAAATGCAATCAATACTCCAGACTCTAGGCCAGTGGACACCTCCATTTACACACCCACATCACACCCATTTCTGGAGCACCACCAGCAATATCCAAGTGAGTGTGATCTGTGAGCAAAGAAGGCTGTTTTCTGTATTTGTGCACCTGCTTGAACCTAACAACAGGCTTCCTTTAAACAACAACATCTGGAATAAAGCCACTGGAATAAAGAACAAGGGAAAAATGGGTCTGAGCATTAGCCCAAGCAGTAGTTTTTATACTGTAATTCCCTTCCAGAAATAATATCCTCTGCAGCAGTATTTCTACCCCTGACATCAGAAAATGCAAATGAGGATGCCTCCTGATCCACAGCCCTGACTTAACAAGTCTTGCAGGGTGTTCCCCCCTCTCTGCCTTTTCAAAGTGGTGCAGTTGAGAGATCCACTTCCTTACGCATATTAATGAATTGTTTTGTATAAATTCATTCTATTTTTATGAATGGAGATTCTATAATCCTCCTTTAATTCTTCCAGAAATCCCATCCGTAACAGCTCCTAAAGTTCTGCTTACTAGGCTTCCATCCCTCCTATCCCTTGAGCACAAAGGATTTATTTTAATTATTTCATCAGTTTTAAGCAACAGCAGTCACGTGTAAACAAGGGTGCCGGTGGCTTGCCCCTGCAGAGCGCCCAGGTTTCTGGAAAGCTCTGTTTGTATCTTTGCATGGTTCTGGGTTCTCATTCAGAAAGTTATCCTCCTGCTTTCATTTAAAAAGATATGAAGTCTGGCAGAGTCAAACATCAGGATTTATGACATTTCTTTTAGGCAAAGCCTGCTGACTGAGGGCCCTGACTATTGTTATTAAGATAAATATTAATAACAACCATTGCGTCATCAGTAAACTAGCACTGGCACCGCAGTCCCCAGCTCACTGAAAGTCCCACAGGCCCAGCAGCAGGGCCAGGATTTCGAACCTGGTTTTGACTGAGGACAGAAGCCAGACTGAGGTCACAGCAGGGCCTTTCACACACCCGCTGCCTCCCAGGCAGAGATCCCAAAGCCTGTCTCAATGGGGATCACAGGAGGGTAACCGAGTTATTAATATGTATGTAGGTCTGTGGGAACAAAGGAGGTTATTTCATAGCCTAACAATTATAAATAATGCTGCAGTGGACATGGGGTACAGTTTTTGTTTTTTTAAAGAAAAGGTGCAGGCAGGAATGAAGGCTAGGAGGTAGGCAGACAAGCAGGAAGCAGAGGAAGAAGGACTTGTTTTCATGTATTTAATTGTTCGTCCAGATTGTGCCCCTGGCCCAGGGTCTTCAACCAGGGACCCTGGCATGTGTGTGGACTGTGCCCAATGTTCTGAACCACGAGGTCACCAGGATGCACCAGGTGCAGAGTTACTGGACCAGAAGGTAGTTCTATTTTCAATTTTGCGAGGCCTCTGTGCTGTCTTCCATCGTGGCTGCACCAATTTGCATTCCCACCAACAGTGCGCTCCCTTTCCTTTTCTCTCCTCCTCCCCAGCACTTGGGGTTTCTTCTCTTTTTGAGGGTGGCTATACCCACAGGTGTGAGGTGATGTCTCTGTGCTTTTGATTTGCCCCACCCCCTGAAGATCATTGGCAATAAGCCCCTTGGCCATCTTTGGAGAAGCAAGTATGCCTAGTTTCTGCTCACTTTTGTTTGTATCATTTATTCTCTTAACTCAGCTGTCTTATTCTGCACAAACCTGAGGTTTTAGTAGATACTGCACTCTTTGGATACAGTTATTAGTGTTTACATTCTCCATGTAGCCATTGCATGTTGATAAATAGTGCTCTAATAACTGCAGACCAGGTGTAAAATTTCCTCCCAAGTCATTTAGTAAGTTCTCAGAGGATGCCTAAGCAGTCACCATTTTCCACTGACTTGACCTGTCACAAAGAGTGACCTCAGTCACTTTATTAAACAAGTATCATTTTATTATTTTTTGAGAAAGAACACGGGAAAAGAAAGTGTGGGAAATAATACAGGCACCCCATCTTTCATTGAACACACCTGTGGCCACGTCCACCAGAGGCATGGATGTACCACACTTACATTTCTATAAGTGGGCTCGTTCTATAGATATTACTCTTTTCTTTGAAAATTTTGAGTGGCAGAAAATATTTCAAGCATACAGATATGCCCAGAAACAGCACTGTATGCAGATTTGTATCTAATGTGTGTGTCACTTTGCCATTTTCACTTCCCATCTTCTTTTCAAATATTCAAAACATTTCAGATGCCTGCCCCTCAGCCTACTCAACCCCTTCCCTCCCAGATGTATCTGCTTCCCCTGGAGTTAATGGAGTGTTTCCTACTGTGGTTTCATGTTTGCTTTTTGCACTTGCTTTCAATTTTTATATAAATGATACTGGAGTTCAGTTCCTTAGTTGAACTTTAGCAGCATTTCCACGTGTTAGCTTGCTTCTTTCCTTCTTTTGTCGTGTTTCATGGCAGGAGTAAGGTAGATTTTACTCTCTTTCAGTATAGGGATGAAAATCGATGAGTGAGTTTGTGTTCTCATATTAGGAAGGCATTTCCATCATACACTGAGGCATTCTGTCCACGCGTTTCTACGGAGCTGCCATCATGCGTCGGACGCCCTGGGTACTGACACGTTGGCAGAACAGACATGCCCACTGCAGTCAGGAGCTGATGTGGGGAGGAGAAAAAGGTTACGTAAATGCAGACAGCATAAAACAACTTAACAGTTGAGGAAAGGAGCTCTGAGAAAAGAAGTTACTGACTGGGGCCCTTTCAGGAAAGTAGGACTGAATGTGGATGAGTCTCCAGTGGATAAAATCAGAATTCATCCAATACCCACTGCGGTTTGTGTGCCGAGGTCACCATGGGGCATGGCAGTAAACCTTTGTTTTTGGTCACAGATGGTGGAATTCCTGGACGGTTTTCTGGTCGTGCCTGCACTCACAGTCACACGGAGGGCGAAGAAGCCAGTGCCCATGTGCCGGCTCTCAGTCCAGGTGGTGGTCCCTGGGCACACTCGCCTCTCTGCAGCCTGGTTCTCCAGCAGGCTGCTCCCAGGGCAGCCAGGCAGCAACCAAGAGAGGAAAATTAGGTGCACCAGGCAGTTTTGAAGCGTGGGCTGGGGCAAGGGTGATATGTCATCTCTGCACTTTGCTCTCAAGGACAGATGATCTAAGGGCATAGTGAGGGACGCCTGCTCATGGGGGTCCTTGCAGTCCCTTTGAGAGGATGTAGATAGTGGGTGGAGGTTGCTCTGCATCAGTCTCCCATAAATGATGTGGGGGGCAATGAGGGACGTTCCATGTAGAGAAACAATATCATGCTCAAGGGCTTAGGACAGGATGGAACTATGTTCTTCAAAACCTAGAAGAGGGACATGGGAGTTCACTGAGGAAAACAGGGAATGGCCCGAGAGTAAGCTAGGAGGTGGCTGAGGCCAGGCCTCGTTGGCCTCATTGCCCACATTCTCCAGTCAAAATGTCCTCCAGCAACAGTAGAACCCATAGATTTTCAGTGATCATATAATCCAATCAACACATGATTTAGAGATTGCATAATCTCCCTTCTAACGGAAGTTCTTTGACTCATATGTTTAATAAACTATTAGAGATTTTAATTGTGGCTGAACACTAACCATGCTGATTTTCATGGCTTTGAAGCCTCTGAATTGTTAAATGTGCTTTTTGTTTGTTCCGTACAGTGCCTACCACGCTGTGGGGCCTTAGGTGAGGTGTAAGACTTAAGTCCCATGTGCTGAGGAGACGTGGTGAGCCACGGCAAAGACGTGATTTGTGAAAACTTAATACAAACAAGATATAGAGATTTGTAAAGTTGCCAATCACTTTCTGTATTTCATTTCTCTGAGCAGACTCATCTTTTCACTGTGTGGTGTTGCATCTATGCTTCTGTGGTAGAAAAACTTGAAAACTGCAAAATCCATACTTCTTATTTGAGAGGCTAGTTCTGTAGGATATGTGTGTATGTGGGAGAGATGGTGTGTGATGTATTCATTCCATTATTCTGAAAGAGTAATAGTCATGTGGGTATTTACTAGGTACAGCCAAATTGGATGTTTCCACTCAGCAAGGAAGGTAGGATTTCTAAAACTCCGACCTTAGTAAATTGGAAGATAAGACCAATTCAAGTGTTATGAACTGTGTGTTTCATTGCCCCCATTATTTTTGTGTTGGGCTCATTGCCTCATTCTTTAATGATTTTTAAAATCCTGTGCCTAAACAATTATTTTGCTTAATTATCAAGTCAATGTGCAAATTTACGCTTATGGAAAATATTTGCTTGTGAAGTTTTTGTTGTTTATTCTCTTAAAAGATTGCAATATTTAAGTAAAAATGAAACTCAATAATTAAGAAAAAAGATTATGATTATGAAAATGGTGAAACCCCATAATTTGGAAGACTCTGGGATCATTCAGATGTTGGATGATGAAAACATAGTGAGCAGGTGGTCATGGAGAGGAGAGGGCCAAAAGGAAAGATGAGGCTCATAATTTACTCTGATAAGAAAGACCATAAGAACTGCTTTGAGGAGGGATTTAGGGTTCCATCCCAGAGCTCCTAGGGGCAAACAGTGGGTCAAGGTGGGAAGGATGGAATACCAGAAGAGCACATTCCTACACATCTCTGCCTCTGCAGTTACTGAGTTGTGTCCTTTACAATAAACCTTAGTAGAGTAAAACAAAAAAGTTCCATTTCAGATAAGTCATCTGGTCACCTGTGAGGGGAGCATTGCATGGCGGAAGGAAAACTTGAGCCTATGATATGAATTTGAGAATGGTCTACACTTAAATGTTACTTGAACGCTGGAGAAGTAAAGTCACTAAGAGTGAAACCTCTATAAGAAAATAAGAGACCTCAGAAATAATTCCAATGATTAGGCATCAAGGAATATGGATAGATATGCTTATGCTTTAAATGACTGCAGAGTATTGAATTATATGACTTTACCACATTATTTTAAATACTTGACTATTGATGGACATTGTTGGACTTCATTCATTAGACAGTGATGTAGCTATCATATATCTATAGATATATATATGTTTATATCTATATATATCTAGATATATATATATATATATATATATATATTCCTTTACTCATTTGACCAATGATATCCTTAGAGTATATATACTAGGAAGTTGAATTGCTGGGGAAAGTAGGTTTCACATTCTAAACTGACTATTTTTGATTAATAACACTTGATAAATGGTTATACCAAATTACACCTGCATATGCTGCTTCTCAACCTGCCCAATAATATTTATTGTTGAATCGTAATTTAACTATCTGATGAGAAATAAATTATTGTTGTTTTAATTTAGATTTTTGGTTTATTAATAAAATTCAACTTTTTATCTGCTTATTGACAATTTTAAATTCTTTTGCAAATTTCTTAAACATGATCTTTGTCTAACTTTCTATTGAGGGCTTCATATTTTTCTCATTAATTCCAGAAATGATGTATTCTAAGTATATTTTTATTTTTCTATTAGATGAAATTTTCCATGTTTATTTTATCTTTGTGGTGTTCTTATCCTATTGAGATTTGAGCAAGTAAAACTGATTTTTATTTCTTATTTCATCTCTCATTTCCTTAATTTTTTTTTTTATTTGTGACATGTAGAAGAAGTTTCTCAAGTCTAGGATCATAAAACTATTCCCCTTTACTCTTGTGATTTCACATCCATGTATGTCTCTGTTTCACCTAGAATCTAGTTTTGGTAATGAGACCAAGGTAAATAACCAGCTTTGTTTTCCCACCTGAAAGCGTCTTGTAACATTTTCTCATTATCATTTATCAGATAGTTAGTTTAGCATTGACACTTACAATCCAAACATTTCCTTGCTGTGGAGGCAGCACAATGTCCAGCTAGGAGCAAAGTCTCCAATTAGTCTAAATAATCTTTACACCCACCCCAGCCATGCTGTACTGCCTGTACCCAGGGCCATATTTCTCCCCTGGCGAAAGTCCACTCATCCATCTAGAGACTGCTGGGCAGTTCTGCCCAGATCTTCATCCTTTCTGGTGTCTCATTCTTGCATGAACTGGCCAGGTTCAAAGGTTTCCAAGGCTGCCATCAAGACCAGTGCAGCAGCTGCTGAAGAAAAAGGAGAGTGGAGGCTTTGAGTCCATCCCTTTGATGTCCTTTTAACCTGATTTATTTGCTTATATGTCTGTCCCCTCTGCATTTCCTCTATCAGCTTCACCACAGATCAGTCCCCTGCACATTGTATTGGAAAAGCAGTATGTGTGATTGAGATATTGTTAACAACAAAACATCTTCTGGTCCCAGAGCTGTTAGATTCTGATTGATAAAATTTAATATTTGAAGGGAGAAAAAAAAAAAAAAAGACTATTATCCCAACTCCTTTATTTGTCGTGTGCGCGAAGCTCCTTTATCTCCTGTGCTTTCATTGGCACAGTCTGGCTGAGATGCCCATGAATTACTGAGTGTAATATCCATTGTCTGGGTGATTTTGGGGTGTTGCTGTGACTTCTAGGGAGTGCAAGAAAAGATGATTGAATTTCTGAAGAAAGTGTCAACGCTGAGCAATAAAATAAGGATGCCATTGCCATTGAACTGAAACTAATGAAATCTCCCCATTTATTTCCCTTTCTCTGTGGTCATGCAGGTAGAGCTCGCTTCCTAGTGTCTCAGAGCTTGGCAGAGCAGTAGTGGTCTGGGGCAGCATGTGGCTTGTGTGTGGGGGTTGATGAGCACTCATAAATACCTCTAATAAAAATGTGTGGCTTGAAGCAACTTTGTTTTTCAAACCAAAGTTTCATTCATATCTGGGAATCATAGCTGTTAAAAGTCAACATCCTCAACTTTTTCTGCTCTGACTGCCTTGTGCTGTCTGGGCACTGACTTGATTTCTTAATGCTCCTGGTTCAGTGCGTATCTGCTCTCTCCTGCCTGCCATGTCCTCCCCAGACCCTCTTCTTCGCCCTGGCAGGTGGCTCGGGCAGGCTGACTGAGAGATCAGTCTGAGGGAGTGTGGGGCTGGGAGAGCAGGTTCTCTAACCCCCTGTAAAAGCCACACAAGGGACCTAGAAGTAAAGGTCACAGCCACCTGCCAGCCGCTGTGGTCCGACCTCCTGAAGGTTTCTCCAATTACTAGTAGGCATAGAAGTGTCAAGAAAACACATTTCAGTGAGTTATTTCCATGTGTATTTTCATAAAACTTTTAATAAACGAAGTACCATATACATTCCTGCTTATTAGTCACAAGCTACTGGATTGCTATTCTTGTTTACATTTAATTGTGCATATTTGTATTCAGAGAAAAGTTACTGTGACTTTACTGGTAGAAAAAGACAGAAGATTAAATACAGGACATAGCAAGTCAGCACAAATTTGTGGGAAGAGCCAAGAACCTGCAGTGAAATGAGCTGAGTCTTTAAATTCTGGCTTCTTCACTTATAAGATCTATGATTTAGGAAAAATTATATTCCAAGCCCTAATTGTCTGATTTTTGAGACTAGAGAAGCACTGACTCTCTAGCTACATTGAAAATTATGTTGAGGATCTATTGAGTGACTGTGTCAATACGCAGTGAATTATACTGCAGAACAATGTGTAACTTATAGAAGTAAATATATAGATACATGCATGTATATCTATGAAAATACATGTGAAAAAGTTGCTGTTTCTTTGGGGGGAGTAAAGAAACTCCATGTTTAAATGATCCAAACCAACAAGGTTTTGAATGTGAAATAGCATATACAAGAATTTCACAGGCGCTCAGACGGGCCCTGTGGGTCATCTCAGTCAGCCCTCTGTCTTCAGCAGACACATCCTCAAGCTGATGCAGATGAAATCCTGTCTGTTTCTTTTAAAGAAGCAATTTAGTGAGAGTGCCTATAAACCACTTGCGGATAGAAAGAGAGCCTCTTGATATAAATTGACATCCTGATTGTCAGTGATGTGATGACAAGCAAGAAAACTTAAAGATAATAAAGCACATGCAGCATCAAGAAAATTTCTTTTCTGGGCAAGTTTATCACCTTGCCTTCCTGTGACTTTCAGGTGGGGTTCAGCCCTGGAGTCCCAGCTCTGGCCATTCTTACTGGGCAGAGCTGGCAGGGCCTCCAATTAGGCCCACCTTTCAGGGTGTCACATGGTGCAGGCAGGTTGTGGGTGCTGAATGCCACAGCGTGTGTCTCTGGTGCATGTTAATGGTGGTGACAGCAGCAACCACAAGTTCCCCTGGCCTGCTCTGCTTTAGATTTTCATCCCCTGGGAAAGAAGCAGAAGTGGTGTTCATGCAATGTACTGTGTCCTCTGTCTTACAGAGGAATAATAAAGAAGGCTCACTGCTCACACTTAACGGGAGGCCTCAGCGAGCTCCATGTGAGCCAAGAAACAAATCCAGAGGCATTGATTTCCCGCAGGGGACAGTCCATTTTGCCTGTTCATTCACTGCTGCGTTTTCGGCTCCTTGAGTGGTGATCAGCAAATAGCAGCTGCTCCATAAGCTGGCAGATGAGACTTGCTTTCTGTTTGCTTGGCTGTTTTCAAACACAGACCTCGTGGCCAGGATTCAGGTTCAGCAGCATATTGGGAGGCAGCCCCGGGACTGTAAAGGAGCAGGCATGTCACGGCAGGGAGAAGAGTCAGCTCACACCAGACTGTCCCTGTGGGCAGCTTGGCATCTGAGTTGTCAGAGGTGCCTCACGCTGACTTCACTTCCGGGCAAGACATGGGGCTCTTTGTGATGGCTTCTGACCTCAGTGAGGACCTGCTTTCCCAGCAGACAGGTCAGCACCCAGGAATCGAGAGTCACCAGAGCAGAGAGCCCCAGGCCTTGAGAACCCCACCCGCAGAGGATGGACTGGGGCACCGGTCCTTTTATGCCCTAAAAGAGCTACTACTCAAAGTTCAAGAAACCAGCTTGATATTTACACTTGCGACAGTTTTAATTTAAAACGTCACAGGTACTTCTCTAACAAGGCAAGCGGAAATGTAAAAGTTCCAAGATTGCAGTTCAGTAATTTCGCGTGTTTTCCAGAAGTGTGGCCCCACTGTCTCTAGAAGTAAATAGATTGTTTTTCCCTTCATCCTGGTGGATGTTGAATACCTGATTGGACGTCACATATTCGGTCCTTAAAATAAATATGATACCCATTGGAGACAATTGGGCTGTGACCTGCTTGATCAGTCATTATAGGAGGATGACAATTTCAGTTTCTGCCTGTCTTGTCGAAGAGCAGGACTTGGGGCAAGAGGGGGACCTCTTCCAGTCACAAGTTCTCTGACACTGAATGCCCCAAAATCTCAAGTTAGGGACCCCAAGTGGCTGTACAGAGGTTCAGTGGCTGAGGAGGTTTCCTGAGTGGCTGGGACAAGGCAGACACTAGACTTTATGCTTTAGGAGCATAACTTTGCACCAGAGACTGACATCGCAGAGAAGAGGATAGAGCAGGTGTTCAAAGAAACATGGGACAGAGCCAGGGCAGAGAAGACAGAGATGCCGACCTTCACTTCACTTTTCTCACATTTCTTTCCTGGACTTTGTTGGTGGAGATTTCTCTCAGTACTTTTATTAGCTGCCTGCTTCTTTACTCAGATAACTTTAAATGGGTTTCTGCCCCAGCTCTGCAAAGAGATCCTGACAGAACAATGAACCATGATGATTATTGCAGCAGAAATGAGAATAAGCTAGAAAGTTGTTGGACTGATCATCCAGGCATCCTGGTACTGCAGTAAAATGCAGGTCATCCTTGGTATTTGAAATTTAGCTCCATCAATTAATTACCAATTTGGTGATGTTTGATGATTTGATGTTTGGCAGTTTTCTCAAACTTTCTGGGTTTTAGCACTTTATGTATAAAATATACATAATAATTGTACATACTTCTTCAATAACCATTTTAGAATGTACCTATAGAGGGTCCACACATGCAGTATGAATTTTGTGAAGGCTTAATTTAAATATAAGAAAATTCAAAATTCCATATGTATTAGGAAAAGTTAATGTAACTATGTATGTAACTATATATAAAACTATAGAGACGTGTACATATATAATTTAGTGCTCTATATAAGTTAAATTAACTCTAAATCTTTGTGACTTTATAACTTTTTTTAAGGAAACGTGTAGTCAGGAATGATGGCAGTAGATAGGCAGGCAAGAAGAGAGAAAAAGTATTTTATTTATTTTATTTAGTTTTTCATCTTTGTTGTCCCCCTACCGCGGGATGTAAATCTGGGTTCTGGGGGTGCAGGGGAATATGCCAGCCAGAGGCTACAGATTTAACCACCAAACCATAAAAGTGTGCCAGCAATTAGAACATGTTGAGGGTTATTTGGTACAGTGTGTTAAACTTAGAGCTTCTCATGTAATTCCCCCAATACTTCAGTAGTGTAATAGTTTTTGGAAGTCATTGGGTGGACTCCAGCCCTCATTTCAACAAATGTCCGTTCAATGTCTTTTCTGTGTCAGACACGGAGCGTGTTTAGGAACACTGAAGACAGCTGAAAAAATTGAATGTTTCCATGTCTCACAGCTTATGAATCTAAGAACTAGATTCTTAGCAAGTGGTGGGGGCGAAATATCTTGGGGTATAATGGTCAGCATGGTGACAATAGCTAATACTCTATCACATACTTAAAAGTCTCTAGGAGAGTAGATCTCAGAATTTCTCATCACAGGAAAAAAATGTAACTGTACTGAGACGGAGGTTAACTAAAACTCTGACGGTCATTTCATAGAACATGCCGATATCTCATCGTTATATTGCATGCCTGGAACTGGCATCGCATTGTAGATCAGCTATATCACAGTAAAAAATGTAAAATAAAAAAGTCATTTGCTATTTTCTAACACAGTTTTATTTAAATCCAGAGCCCAAACAATTTCTTTCTACTATGTGAACATTCTTTCTCTTTATATCAAATACACAAGCTTCCCCTCTGCTCCTGGGTTTGTCTGTCTGTTCTGGGTATTCATCTGTCATGACCAAGCTTCTGAAGGGGTGTGCATAACTTCCTACCTACTGTGTTGTCCAGAAACGGTCCTGGTACCTTGTGATGGGCAGGACTCACTGAAACCTCCAGCAGGTCCCCTAGGGCTCTGGAGGGTCTGGCCAGGGCATCGTATTTAGAGCCTGTCTTCTGTAAATCACCTCTTGGTCTTGTCTGTTCTTCAACTCTAAAGAAAATCCTGTGGGACTCTAGATGTAGTTTTTGCACTCACTCTAGAGTTATCAGTATTTATTAAGTCTTTAACCATGTATTTGTTGACAACCTGCTTTTTGTAAGTACTGCGGGACAGACATGGCCCCTCTCCCCCTGATGACGGGAGTCTATTTAGAAAAACACGAAATGCTGAAACCACTAATAATCACTTCCGACAGTGATTGGACTTTTGGGGGAATTGGAGGGAGAGCAGCTGCTACATTACACAGGTTGGCCAAGGGAGCATCACCAGAAGGTAGCAGGTAGCCGAGGTTTCAGTGTCAGAATGAATCTCCCCAGGCAGGGGTCTGGGAGGAATTTTTCAAGCGAAGCAGCAATGAGTCCAAGGGCCATGAAGGGAGGGAGTGTGCTTGTTCTGAGAAACAGAAAACAAGTCTGTCATTGTGTCTGCAGTCTCCTGAGCAACACGTGAAATGAGAGGGACCATCCAGATGGAGGCTTCAGTCACTCAGAAGCTGTTCACTAACCATGACTCAGACATTTATGGCCTTGCTGGGAAGACAAAGATGTGCTTCCTCCTGAGGGGCAGTCGTACAGACAGGCAGTTGTGTTGAGGAGGGTCATTTAAACAGAGTTTCATCATACATAAATTTATAAACAAAACGGTAGCGGAAGCCCCACGAAAGCACGCCTTAGACCAGGGGTTAAAGTTTAACTATCAGGACAGTGAATTACCTCTGGCTCCAGTACCCAGTCGTGGATGCATCTGGATCCATAAAGAAAGCTGATGGACAAGTTCAACATGTGGGACGTGTAGTATGTGACCAGCACAGACCCTTCACCAAGAAACAAAAGAATGACATCAGGTGAAGAAGACCACCAATAACTTCAAAGGACAATGTCACCTTGGCCAATCAGGAACTGAAACAGTCTGCAGACCTCCTCTCTCCATCCCCCTTCCTCACCATGTGGGATTTTCTCTTAAAAACTTAGGCCACTGGCAAGGCCTCAAGTCAGCCTCCCCACTAATGGGGTCTTAGCCTCCTGGCTGGCTCCATCCTCTCTCTCTCTCTGCTCCCCACTAATAGACCCCCAGCTTGCTTACTCTCTGTGCCTGTCTGGTATGTGGAGCGACCCTGAACCCACAGTGTCTGGACCTCCCTTGGTCGGCTCCATTCCTTAAACCTCTGGTTAAATCTCTGCTTGCTCACTTGCCTAACTCTGCTGTGGGCTATTTGAGTGACCCGAAAATCCCCACAAAGAGATTCTTAGGGTAAATTATAATGAAGTACAAGTAATCAACTTTTTTTAAGCTTATTAAATCAACTATCATTTCCTGCGGGATGGAGACAAGGAGGCTCAAGTTCCTTTGTAGGAAAGTCTGAGACAAAGGACCAGCGTCATCTTGACAGAGTGAGTGCCATCGCTCAGTTACCCCATCTCTGTGAGACACCTGTCAGCTCTTGCTCTGCTTCTTAAAATTGAGGCCGATCGCTGACTGTTCGCTGGAAATGTCAAAGTAGACGCCAAGCGTCTCAGTGCGTCATGGTCAGGGTCCTCCAGCACTGCCTGCTCAGTTGCTGGTTGCACTTCAGCTCTTATTCTTTCTCATTCTTGTTTTTGATCCAAGAATACGGTTCTTTTCTTAACCCTGCCACCAAATAACACACTTGCTACAACTGAACCTCAGGCACCCAATCCTTGGTTTATGTCGAGATACTTGTGGAAGTTCAGGGGAGGAAAGGAGTCACATCCAAGGGGAGCAGGATTCACTTTGGGGGGAACAGACTTTTCTATCAGCCCTTCAGGCCCTGGTAGGAGATTTCCCTTGTTTATGCCCCTGCCACACACCCACCCCTCCCATCCTCCCATGCTCCCATGCCGTTATCCTAACACAAACCCGCCTCACCCCGTCATCCTCTCCAAACTTGTCTCCTGTTCAGTGCTCAGACAGCCCCTTGTGTTGTTACAGCTCTCTCGACCGATCCAAACCGTGCTCTTTCAGAAGTAGTGAAGACAGCTTTATTACACACGGGCCGGATAGAGAATCTGAGCCCCGAAGTACTTTTGGGTGCACTTTTATTGGTGAGGGAGAGGGGGAGGTGTGAATTAGAACAGGGACAAATGGAATTCAGTTATTCATTTGTGAATTCCTCACATGGGCAACACACAGGATTGCAAAATGCACATAAGTTTCATTTTCTGGTGAAAAGAAAAAGTCATTTTATCTATGCAGTAGCTTCCAGCCAGTCTAGACCATCCGGTGCCTGGTGGCTCGGTGGCCACTGTTGGTCCACAGCAGCTAGAAACTGCCAAAATTCAGGCACCTACACATCGCTTGTGGATTTTTTAAATACCCATGTACTGCCCGTACTATTATTTATGTATCCCAATTACTTTGATTTTTAATAAGTATATTTGCTTGAGAGGAGATGTTATCATGCAATCTCAGCAGTAAAGTTTTATTTGTAACAGAGAAACAGCAGGGGTAGAGAGAGACACAGAGAAACAGAGAGAAAGAGAAAACTCAAGGCAAGGTGAGAAGCAGGTGAGGCTCAAGTGAAAACCCTCACACATTTTGCTTGGGGTGCATATATTTGTGAGGGTCTTTTCCATGCTCTCCCCAATACCAACTCACTCCAGGGCCATTTCTGGGTGGGGATTTCCAGGAAAAGAAGCTGTCTTTTCTAAGATCAGGTGTTTCCTTAAGTCAGGAGCTCACTACCCATAATTCAATCTATTATAATAAGCCTAACGTATGGGTCCACATGCAATTTTATGGTAAGTCTCTTATTCTGAGGTAGAGGTCAGTTGCAGGTAACTGAATTTCTGCACTTGTCCTAGCAGCCTGTCTGGGCAGTGAGAGCCTTTGGAGAAATGTATCACCTTCTGTAGTCATTTTAAGGCCAAGTCTGTGTTAGAAATTTATCTGTTCCTTGACCCTTTTGGAGCCCGGCTTACGTAGGTGTTTTATCTGACATTTTTAGGGCCTCATTTGTTGGGGCACCTCTCCTGTTTCAGCCCTTATCTGGCTATCCCACCCAACAGAGCTATTATTACAACTGCCTATAGAAAAAAAGAGTGCCATCAAAAATGGAGGGAAATTAAAAAAAAAAACAATTAGCTATTGTTATTATCTTTTTTGCTTAACACAGGGGTGCAAGGCCTATGCAATCAGGAACACCCATCCCCTCTCTGATGGTACCTGTCTTGAGCCCCCTGGGTCTCAAGATTACTGTTGCATTAACAAGGATGTGCCTGGTTAAAAATGGGATTTTATTTCAAGTTGCCTCCCCCACCCTCTCTAAATGACAATGAATGCAAAAGTCCTTATCAGGGAACTTCAGTTCCCCTGAGGGTTCAGCTGGGGAAATGGAAATGCAGATTGCAGCTGTGACTCCAAAGACCTTGCTCAGAGTGAAACAATTTGATGGAAAAACAACAGTATTTAGCAACCACCCTGCAGTCAGTCTCCCTCATTCTCAGTCCAAGTTCTTGCAGGTTGTCATCAGGAGGGTCTAACCTCTGTGCTTTCAGAGTGCATGTCTGAGACAGGCCTTCGGCAGGCGCCCCATTGCTCATTCCTTGTTTAAACAGGAGCAGGACATCATTAACCGGCAGCTGCCCCGCCATCCCGCCCCGCGGACCTAGACTTTCAATATTCTAGATAGTGTCAATTTTGACATCAAACTTTCAGATGAAACCATCACTATGACTCGAAGGCCACAGTCAGGGACCTGTCTGAGAAGGACCACGGCTGGTGTCAGAGTTTGCATCAGCTGTTCTTGTCAAGGCCCCTGAAGTCTTCCTGCTTGGACACTGAGGACACGGGAGAACTAGGTCAGGAGGTACTTTGAGTGGGTTTGTCCCTGAGAGGACATGAGGTCACCTGCTTTGCTAAGGCCTCCAGCCCTCTTGCTGATAACCAGACATAGTCACTCATTAGAGCAGACCTCCGTCCAGACTCCCCAGCCCTCGGGCCAGTGACCAGCCTGGCCTTCTTACCAGCACACTCAAAGAGGTCAGTCAGTTCCAGAGAAGACTCCCCCTGAAGAGATAGTCAGCTTATACCTGTTGCCACCTCGCTTCCCTCTCCCAGGTGCTTGAAGGGGGTGGGGTCATCTCTGGGTAGCCAAGGGCCTGTCTGGAGTCAGGGAGCCCTGATGGCCTTAGTCATGCTGCTCACCGCTCTGGTCTCTGGTAGTTTTATCTCTAGAGCAGGAGTCATAGAAGCACATCTCAGGGCTGCCATGAAGATGAAATGTGGGAAGTGTGTTGAGTCCCAGCCAGTGGGAAGAACCAAGGTCACTAAGAAACTGTCGCCCTATCACCATACACCATAGTTCTTATTGGCACACTCACACATTTAACTAAAATCAGATAAATCCCCTGTCCTTTGGTGACTGCAGTGTTTCCTCTGCCCCTCTGGCCTCCTCAGCAAAATTCTCAAATACTCTTTGTGGGGGAAAAACATTCCTGGTGACACTCAGCTGAGCCCATGTGTCCACAGGTGCCATGGGGCATCCCCTCCTCCTGAGGGTACATCTGGGCCAGGAATCCCCTCTACCTTCAAGTGACCTTTGTGTCACTAAGAATCCCAGCGAGCCCTCAGACACTGCTCAGAGACATCAACTTGGAAGGTGCTCCCTCCCTCAGAGAACAAAGATGGTAGTCACAGCAGACTGCTCTCTGACAATTAGCCATGTGACCCTGTCCATCCCACAGGGTCCTAGCTGTGGCATCCTGAGGTGCTCTTGCCTTTCTTTCACTTACCTAGATGTACCTGCAGGGAATGTACATATGTCATCGGGGGAACTCTGAGAACAGGCCAGGCATAGTGTGTGTATGTTCTTAAGGTCTTAGCTGTTAGAGTTCAATCACACTGCTTGGACTGGTAGTCCACTGTGGCTTCTCACATCAGGTTCCATGTGTATTACATTAGATCAGTTAAGCATTTCATACTTGCTCCCTATTGCATGCGTATCTCTCTGAAGACTTAGATGCTGGGCTTATGGAAAAGAATGTCTACCTACCCTTCTATTAGACACATATTTTCTTAAACACCATAAGAAAATGATCCTAAGTGAGTTCCTTATTCCCAAGAAACCAAGAGCTCTCTTGCTCTTCATTTATTTTTGAGTTTTCATAAAAATCTTTGTGCATCCCCTTAAAACAAAATGGAGGAATTTTAGGTTGGATTGTATATGGATTTGGCACTGGAAACTCTTGACATATCTCCTTGCTTCCTGCCTGGATTAACACTCCAGATTTATGTCTGATATCAACACGTAGCTGGTGTCTCTTGGGCAAGGAGTGACCACAGCCTGGTGCTTTCTTTGTTCCTGTCTTGTAGTATTACTGAGTTGCTCTGGGAAACACAGTCCTAACATGAGTGCTGTAACTGAGGATGCAGCATCCTAAAGAAGGTGCTGGAAAAGGAACTGGTTTGAACAGAAATGTGTTTGCACTTAATAAAGCTTCGGGAAATTGATTACAGCACCAAGAACTTCACTTATTTAAAACTACAACCAAACAGGAAACAGCAACATGAACAATTTTGGTGTCTCCCAGGAGGGGTCCTCTGTAAAGGAGAGAACGAATGATGACTTCAGAAGAACCCGCTCCAATGTCTCGAGATTCTTAGAGTACTCGGATTTCGGAACTGGCCTGTATTACACATGAGCATCTGACTGCAGCTGAGAGTCCTGAGATCCTACTGCAGAATGAGAATTATTCTCAGTGCCTCTTTCCCTGTTTCAGGCGGGGTGTCAGCATTTCCAGGCCTGGCAAAGTGTCTTTGCCATGGGTCCAGCAAAGCGCCGGCCTCCACAGGGACTGCAGCGCGCGCACACGCGCACACGCACACACATGCGCACACACATGCACACACATACGTACACACGCGCACGTGCGCACACACACATACACGCGCGCACGCACACACATGCACACACGCGCACACATACACATGCGCACGCACGCGCACGCGCGCACACACGCACACACGCGCGCACTCGCGCGCGCACACACACACATGGACATTAATGCTGAGACTACAGAGGCCCCCTTTGGAGTGTACTTAGTGGGAAGCAGGTAGGATAAGCGAAGCTTTGGGTTTGGAATCATGTTTAGTGTCCTCACGTTGCTTCTGAGGTGTGATGAGAGTGAGCAGACTGTGGTTTGGGGCAGCGAGGGTCTGCAGCTGGGGGGAGTGTAGTCAGAGACACAGAGTCAGGCTGGGAAGCAGATCCCTGAGGAGCCAGTATTTACGATGATGCCACGGTATTGCCTTTTCTAGAAGGTGCTGGACCATATCTGTGTGTTTGTGAGATCTTGAGGGAGGCAGCCTTCTTGGAAGAGGACTAAGGAGGGTTTTTCTTTTCCCTGAAGATGGGACTTCATGGTGGAGAGGACAGAAACAGGATAGGTGAGACCCCACATTTGAGATGTTCATCCCATGTGGGTGCATCTTGCTGAGTCCCGAGGTTGCCCAGGCATGCTCTGTGGTGAGGGCAGTGTGTCTGTGTGTCCCTCAGGGCTGCAGCCCCTGCATGCAGGGACATGAGGATAGAGATACATGGAGAAACCACTGGAGAGGAAAGCTGAGGACTCCCAGGAGTGGGCTCTAAACCCATAGAACTGCGGTGTCCCACCCAGTCCGCAGACTCTGGAAAGGTTTGGCTGTCAGTCCTTGCTGGGACTGGAGTGACTGTTCCTCTCTTGTAAAGGACAGGGAGCCTGCTAATGTCTGTTAGTATCAGCCCTGGGATCCCAAGCCCTTTGCTACCTGTCTGTGTGGTCTTGGACCAGTCACTGTGCTTTCAGGACCCCAGTTTTCTCCTCGCTTACATGATGTGACAGTGTCACCACACAAGGGCTCTCCTGATCCACTGACACTGCCACCTGGGTGTCAGGCACAGGTAGTTGGTGTTGACATACACAGTGAAGAAAGAAAGATGTAGACACTAACATGAGATCATTTGTACACGGAGGTGGGGCAGCCCGATAAAGCCACTGCAGATTTTGAATGCTCAGTGGTCCCCTGACCTGCTAGGACGTGTTCAGGTGCCTGGGACTTTCCTGTCCCAGCTCACTGGGGCCCACTGTCCAGGTCAGTAACCCTGGGACATGCCCCCTGCACACCAGGAGTACACAGACTAAACCGGGAGTCAGCCACAGGTCCTTAGGGCAGGCTCTGTCTGGGTGACATGTCCAGGTGGCCTTAGGTAGGCTGAGATTGGATCCTGCATAGCAACCGCAAGGCAGTGTCCTCCTCCGAGCTAGCACTGCCATGCTCTGCGGGCTGGGGCCTCGCTCCAGCAGGTGCTGGTGGTCGCCCTGCTCTTGCTCCAGGACCAGCATATGCCCTGGATTCCTCGGAGCTCATGGCACGCACACACCTCGACTCACTGCTGGCCTTGGGAACACAGCCTTGTTTGGGGTTGCGTTTTCAGTTGTGCTGCTGCCAAATCCTTCCCGAAAGCAACAATAAAGCCACGGGCTCCCGTAAGCCTGCTCGTCAGAGCAGCTTCACGAGGGCCTGAGCTGGAGGACATGGGCAGGTCACCGTGTGGTTTGTGGGAATTCCTCCAATATCATAGAACTGGAGGCCTTCTAAGGGAACCATCTCCACTACGCTGTTTTCTCATAAGCAACAGCAGTGAGGACAAAAATAGAAACTGGGGATTCTCTCCAGCTTTTCCTTACAGAAAAATAAATCTAGGTCCTTCAAGGTCTTACAGGGCAAAGAAAAAGTCACTGGATGCCCACATGACTGCCTAGTTCAGTGAAATCTGAATTTCATCCTGTTTCTGGTAAGCAGAAAGGTCCCTGAAATACAGGTTTGAGATCTAAAACATCTTGTTCAAAGAGGTTTCCTGTGATAGCACCTTGTTTAAATCAGACAGAATGGTTTCCTGTCATGATCTACGTGCTACTCAAAGTTTTAAAGTCTGAATTATCAAAATCTGTGGCTTAATTAACATTCGGAATGACTGTGGTTTGAACCAACGGCACTCGCGTGACTTTTGAGAGAAGGTGACTTCTGTTCATGTCACTGATAGACCTTCCATTGAGGTCATACACAGCACTGAGAAAAGAAGTTACAGAGGTGCTCTCAGCGGCCGAGAGCAGCAAATGTTACCGTGTCACAGTGAGTTATCATGGCTCCAGTGAATCCGGAGCACAGGGCGGCTGGGCTCGTCTGCTGTGATGCTGAAGGGACTCAAGCCAACACTTGTTAGTTCCGTATAATCATTCAGTTCCTCATTACTCCTCTGTTTTTGTTTTAGTGACCATTAAAAAGCAATGATAGTTTAATAGGACCTTCCATAAGAAGAAGAAGAAAAAAAAACTCACAATCTCCACCCATGATTGCTGTAAGAAATAGAAGCTATGAGTTCAATAGATTGCATTTTGGTTTTAAATACAGTTAGCCTGATTCTTATTGAATCATATGTAGAATGATACACAGCCAGTTTCTAAAAGACTCCAAGACCAGGCAATAGTTCACATCAATGGTGCCAACACGAGTAAGCTGATGTAGCTTTTCTGTGACCAGCGAGGGAAGGGGGCACATTGGTTTGAATGTCTCCATAAGAAACATACTTGGATGTTAGTTCTAAGTTAGTGTAAGACTGAGACAGTTGGTCAAGAACAGGTAGGGATGGGGGGCTATAACTGGGGGCTTACAGAGTTCTTTTGGGTCATATATTTTTATTATTAAAAGTAGAGTGTATAGAAGAATTATTCAATTAACATATCAGATCATCAGATTCATTAAGCTCACTTTTTATGGAATGAAGTGTAAAAGACAGTACTTGGTTGGTAAATGATATAGCAGGAGCGATAAACAATGTGAGTGCTCCATGTTGAATCATTCATCCATAAAAACACAACATTAATAAAATTCTCTAAGGGCAACCTAAATCATTTCAATTCATTGTCTTATTTTGTTGGTATACTAGCCCTACTCAGTAGGTATCTTTATTGCATCGCCTACCTTTCTAAATGAGTTCTCCAATACTCTCCCACTCATTTCATTGAGAAATCTGAAACATTTCCTCAAACTTTCTCATCTAACCAGTAGACGCTCTCAGTCCATCTTGTACAAAGATCTTCTGATTCCTCCTTCTTCCAGAGGACTCTGATTACTGCCTTTCTAGCCTTTGAAGACCTTAAATCTGTATCCTGAAGTCTCAGTCTTTTTCTCAGTTCTTTACATCAGTATAGCCCCCTTGTCCTCCAAACCCTTCACTGTTTTCCCAAAATTTCATCTCCTTCTTCACCTTGCTTCCTCCTTCCCACCTTTTCTTCTCCCCTGGCTCTCTCCTTCTTTCCCTGCAGTCCTCTACTCTATCTTTGTGTATTAGCGATTGTCAGAGTTTGATCCTACATAACTGTCCAGCAGTTTGCTCATGCCCACTGTTTGAGAGGCTTCTCATGGGATTAGAGCCATTCCTATGACTTTAGAGATTATCAATAGGCTGATCAATCTCTTATGAATCATCTCTTATGAATCTGGACCTTGCCTGCCCCAGAGTTGAGGACTCAGATTCCATAGCCTACATGGCACTGTCACTCAATTACTCATGGATAACACATGCTTAAGATATCCAAAATAGAGCTCTAATAGTTCCTCTAAATCACACCACCAAGTCATTTCCATTGTATCAGAGTAATGTTATTAAAGTGAGCAAACAAAAAAAACACACGATTCAAAAACTTTATAATATTTAGAAGATAGAGGTATCAATAAAGATTCCATAGTCTCCACAGCTTGCTTTCACTCCACTGAGCTGACCAAGGCGAACAATGAAAACCATCATTTTATCATTTTCTCAACACCAATTCTCCTATTTAGGTTTTTATTGTTTTCTTTCAGAGTGTTATAATGCCATAGTAATATTTAGCAATCTCTTTAACTTAATGATCACACTCACTTTCCAATTCAGTCATTTAGAAAAGGCTTTACTCTCCAGCCATTGGTGGCTTTTCATTGTATGAATGTTCTGGATATTTTTGCATTGCTCTACCGTATTCCATCTTTCAGAAGTTTGCATTACACCCATCACTTTTTTTGAAAGACCTACATTAGTAGCTATTTTGAGTATCAGAAGGAAAGTCAGCAGGATTTTTACTTTGAAGACAAAAAGGCAAACAGTGAAACAAAGTCAGTCTTGGGGTTGCAGCTGCCATTTCCCCATCCTCCTTCCCTGGAAGGACTTTACATAGGCGTGTGATTAGCGACATTTCTGCTTCTCCATGTGAGTGTAATTAAGGGTGGTTATGTTACTTGGTATGATTTTGTAAATTATTATAGGGGTTTGGGGTGGGTCTCAAAAACTTTTCCATATAAGCTAGTGGTAATTGCTTCTGAAATAGATAACTCAGATAATAAGGGGTCTAGAAGAACTCTACATTTCACTAGAACCCCAGTGTGACCATCAGCCCCCAGTGTCCCCATCACCCCTGAGGTCCCACTGGCCCTCCTCTATGTGCAGCGTGCAGCAGTTTCTACCACCATCAGCACCACTGACCTCCCTACCTTCTCGGCACCTTAGCTTCTGTCTCCTTTCCCTGCAGGACTGGCCTCTCCACCCATATCACCATTGCCCATGCCTTGCCCTCTTAACACCCATCAGTTCTGCATTCCCTTCTCCTCCCTGAGGGGTTCTTTCACTGGGGTGAAAAGCCACAGGCCATCACGCAAGGATCACAGAGTAATGTCTGTTCCCCATACTGGCAGGCCTCTTATCTCAGAGGTTGGGGTCCCGAGTGGGTGTCCAGTTTATCGGTGTCCAGTTTATGCAGCCATGTGGGAACCCTGGCTCCTGGATGCTTGTCTATCTTTTCTCCTGCTATTGACAATCTGCAGGGTAGGGTGTCGGTGACACCAGCCTCTGGAGAGATTCCCTTTCGAACTTAACAACTGGATGGACATTCACTTTGAGTTTCTGTTTACCACCTTTAGCTGCAAAGATGACTGAGAGATGTGCTCTCCAGTTAGAAAAGTGTATTTGACTGACAAACCTATTACTATGGAGGAAGGGAGAATAGATTTAGGTGCACAATGGGAAACAGTCTCTGCCCACAGAACTTATCACAGGTCTAAATGGCTTGTTTGCTTTAAGCATGTCTTCAAATGTCCCTATTAGATAGAACAAAGCACATGCCAGCTTTACTTACCAACATATCCTCACCCTAACCACCCTTCCGTCTTTTAGTAAAAACCCTTTGCATTTAGGGGTACAATACAAATGTGTTACACGCCTGAATTAAGTAAGGGATTTTATAGGTGAAGAAACTAAAGTTCGGAGAAGCTCAACAATTTACCGATTGGAGGCCGGGCTGATGATTTTCCAGGAACGTGGAAAGATTTATACCTCAGCTGGAGAGCTTAACAAGACAGTTAGCAAACGCTCTTCAGCACTGAATTTCTCTAATCCTTTGATGTTAAAGGAAGTGACATGATCTTGTGCGGAGCCCTGAGTTCTGCATTTCTTCTGTGGGAATGTTTTCCCTGCCCGACATCACCACTGCATGAGTGAGGAGTACAAACAAGATCACACGCTGCTTTGTGAAGTAACAGATCAAGAGAAATTAGAAAACATGCCTTCCCGCTCACTGCTCAGCCTCGCAGAACTCTCCCACACACCAGTCCATCCGGGACTCTCACAGCCTCCATCCACACCTCAAAATGGCCGCCGTCGACCTGCAAGGCTGGAGGATGACCACCCTCACCACCTGCCTTTCCATAATCACACCCTCCCTGGCAGGGCCAGCCAGGAGGTGCCGGGTCTACCAGATTCCTGCTAGGCTACAGGACGCCCTGGAAAGTAAAACAGGGAGGCAGTGATGGTGATGTCTTTATCCCATACTCTGTTTAGTCATATGAAAAAGAAAACAGGGAAGAAAAATACCATTTTGAGAGCTAATAATCAGTATGCATAAATTGGTCATCAACTCCATCTTCTGTTCAACCAAGTAGGAGTGTCCATTATTGGTAATAATAAAAGTACATCTAAGATTCTTCTTTAAAATGACTTTTTCCTAAAAAATAATGTATCTACTTTTCTTTATTTTACAAGATATTGAAGACTTTAAAACGAAAGCAAGAAGCACAGTGTCCGTCCGGGAAGGTCAAGGTGTGGTTCTGCTCTGCGGGTCTCCACCACACATTGGAGGTAGGAGGGGATTTGGGTCACCCCTTTCATGTGATCACTCAGGCAGCAAAATGTAGGGACTTCAGGTCCTGAAGCCAATGGTGGCACATACGTCGTTTGAAAGGGATCATGAAAACTCTTTAGTCCATCCGACTATATCTGAATAGTCCTAATCCAAATATCTTCATTAAAAGTTATTTATTCAGGCATCCACTCAACTCAGATGTACTTGGGGACATGCAGCCTTGCCCACAGAGAAGGTGAGCTGACCACCGTCCTGATCTGGTGCTGGTCACCCCTGCAGGACAAGGGACACCCTTTAACCCTTTAGGCTGTTTCCGTCTAGAGACTAGACACCAGCTAATCTCTGTGTTGTGGTTAAGTGTTAAATGGTCACATGAATATAAATTGATCAATGTAATGACTCCAAATTTCTTGAGAACGAAAGCTGGGGTAGTCCTTTCACTTTTATTATGGGTCCCCTGGAGACACTAATTCTGACACTCCTTTTGGAAATCTCACGTGAAATTATTGAAAGAAAAGAGGTACCCTCTTCATTGGAAGCAAATTTTAGATGACACCGAATCAGAATATCTTCTGACAGTGTTGAAAATCTAGCAGCAAATGCCAGTCCCTACTTTGGAAAGATCTAGTTTTTCCAGTGAATTAGTCAAGGACCTGAACCACTCACTCTCCCTCCTGGGGGTGCATGTTCTCGGAATCCACATGATGTGGGAAAATTTAATAGATTTTCAGCCAATGGTGAACCTGTAGGAGGCAATGTCTGTGGAGGCACACCCTGACCAAGTAATGGCTTAGGCAACCACCTACAGTATTTCACATACATGCATGCTTGCATGCATACATGTATATTTATATGTATATATTTATATATGTACACATACATGTATGCATATATATGTGTGTGTATACATATATATATAAATAAACTTGTTAAAAAGTCCTCACAGCAACTTCAAAAGAGAGAGACTATTTTACAATGACTACTTTATAGAGGGGGCACCAAGGTAGAGACATTAAGCTGGTGTGGCCGGTAGGCAGTGCAGCTGGGCTTCCAAGCCAGGTAGCTCAACCCCAGGATACCAGCAGCTCACAACCTTTGCCCCCTAGAGTTGGTCGTCTGGAACAGCAGATTTTTGAAAACAGGACACAAATGTTTTCAACTAAAGTATGCCCTAAGATTAAGTAATATGCCTTTAATATTCTATATTTAATATTCTATATTTAATATTTATTATACTATTATTTATGAGCCTTTATACACTTGAATACGTTTTCCCATAACTTTTTATTTGCAGAACCTAGAGAAATGCTGATATAAAAAGAAAGGAAACTAATTAAAAGTGAACACTGTTTTTATGCAACATTATCACAGAGCGGTTTGACATTATGCTCATCTGAAGCATTAGGGGAGATTGACAATACTTTCAGTGCTATCTTGAGATAAAATAAAATCATTCCAGGACACACAAAATTGGATCGTGCTTATTTTTTAAACAGAGGAAAATCATTTTCTCATACCCTAATCTGAGATGACAAGCTATGCAAAATGAGATCTGTGCTGTCAGTCTATGTCATTTTGGGCTCTGACATTGATCAAAGATTCTTAACAGAATTGAGGATGATTTTCATTATCGTTTACTCTTAAGAAGGGGTAACAGAAATATAACATATTTGTAAGTGAATCTGTTCCATGTTTAAAAACAAAACAAAACAAAACAAAAACAAAGCAGCCAGATAGGAAAAGCTTTCTTTTTTCACCTTGTCACCAGCCAACATCCAAGCCTGGCTGATCCTCTAAAGCCTGGAGACCCTGCTCCCAACAGTGTTGAACGCCAGGGGTGAGAGCACAGAGACAGAAAGGCTTGAATTGGCACCCGTATAACAGCACCGCCATCCTATGGGTCTGTGAGTTATGGTACCTGAAACCAAATTCTATTATGTCCTGAGCACTGTTTCAGCAGTTTCCACAGGGCTTTTTCAGTGCTGACGTCACCCCAGGGTCACAGCAGCTTTGCCGGTGGCTCTAGGGTGTGCGTGAGCAACTTTCTCTCTGCAAGATCAGGATGCTCTTCTTTTGCACGGGATGGCTCCCGATCTAAAGTGAGGGGAATGTTGGCAGACTCTTTGATGCAGTTATCCAAAGGGTCATCGGTTAGTTAGAGGAAGTATTAACAATAACAGTTACCAATTGCTGAACTGTTAGCATACGCAAGACTGTGATGAGCACCTTTATTTATTTTCCCATTCCTACTATTCTAATAATTAATAATAAAACTCTTAGCACTTTCTCCTCCTCTGGCCACCCAGCTGTGGAAGGAAAAGTGTACAAAGAAAGACTTTAAGAAAGAAGAGATACATCCTAGTTGGATGGCCTTCAGATTGGAGTCAAGAACAGCTGGTTTAAAGTGGGCCAGCTCCAGGGACAGATACTCTCTGTATTTACCTATAATTTGTCCTTGGTTTAGGTCAAAGTAGACACCATACACATTTATTTTTGCATATACACACACGTGCAAACTATATGTACACTATCAAACTATATATTTATACATATATGTACCTATTTACACAGTACATACACACCTATATATGCTACACCCACACTTGTATGCACACATGCACACTGTTTACACTGTCACACCATGTGTGTACATACACATACATGACACTATACATTTATACACATAATGTAGACACACTGTGTGCATGTACACACACATGCAAACATGATGTAGCTACACTATCACACTCTGTATCCATACACACATGCACACATGCACACATACAGCGTGTGTTTCCGTTACTATGTTACTAACAAAAACATAGCAGTTTCAAGCGACACCCCACCCACGATTTTGTAGGTCAGAAGTCCAAGGCTGGTTCTCTGCTCAGGTTCTGACAAGTACAAAGTCAAGGTGACAACCAGATGGCTTCCTCTGGGGGGTGGTCTCACTCAAGTTATTGGGAGAGAACTGTCCCCAGCAGTCTTAGGACCAAGAGCAGGCTGGCTCTCTAGGGCCACTCTCATCTTCTGAGGGCAGCCCACACCCCTGGCCTCTTACAGCCCCATCAGCCCCTCACAATCTCTCAAGCTGCCAGAGCCCAGCCATTGAAGACTCCCCTTTGGTTAGCTCCCCAAGATAGAGCCACACTCTTCCAGTCCACCTGTCATCCCATCTGCCCCACCCTGGGAGTGAGCGCTGGGTTCTGAGTCGCACGCCCTCAGGTCATCCGAATTCTGTCAGTCGCAACATGCTTTCCAAAGTGCTCTCCATTCTTTATTTCCAGTCCCACTGAAGGCTCCCTAGTTCCTCTCACACATGGAAGTCACAGAAATACCCAAAAGTTAATGGGGTGGGGGCTAGCAGGGCAGGATGGAGCAAACGTTGGCCTGGTCAAATTATTTTTAATTTATTTTAAAAATTTATTTCTGTTTTAAAGAGGAAGGTAGGTAAGCAGGAAGGAAGGAGGTGAGAGAAAGAAACACTTATTTATTTGTTTGTTAATTTTTGGTTGTTTTCCCCAAGCCCAGACTGAGAGCCTGGATCCTTGAGCTTTCCACGGTCTGCACCCCAGCTGCCAGCTTAATGCCTGAGTCCCCCCGATGCACCTGTTAAATGCATGTGTGGCTAGTGCAGCTTCTCCGTAAAGATGAATGCAGCCGTGTATACACACAGTGCCAGGGATGCCACGGTGACAGGAGGCCATCAGCACTAAGCCTTTGCAACTTGGACATTTTGATTCTGTCCCCGTTCTCTGTGTCAACAGTAGCGGGTCCCCCACTGCTCACTAGTACAGGAAACGCCAGATTAGTACATCTGAACTCTTTATGTTGTCTTCCTAGTGTAGTCACAGAAAACTTGCAAAATATTTCTTAAACAGGCCTAGCGAATACATTTCAGTGTGTTTTAGTAAAAATCCTCTTAGGATAGTAAGAAAAGTGACCCACTGGACTGCACCCTACATGTTAACCTGCAAAAAATGTCTCCGGCACCAAAAATAAAACAGTGTAAGGATGGACTCCCACATAAACGACTGGTCTCAGCTCCATGAAACAGAGGAGCCAGCAAGAACCCACGTGAGGAGGTGCGTTGCAAGCAGGCCTCTCTCCGCCCTGCACTTGCTTCTTGCCTGCTTCCAGGGACCCCACAGAGGGGACACTGCTCCAGGGAGGGAGGACAATGGCCCAAAACACAAAGCTGGCTGATCAGCTTTGTGTCCTAGACCTGAGGGACTAGAAAGGAAATGGCCATTCCCTACCCTCTCAGAAGCCATCCCGCTTCCCACTTCTAACCCAGGTAAGCGCCCCAGGTGGGACTGGATTTCTCTGTCGAGCCAGAACCAGCTCTTGTTTCCGTCTTCCTAAAAATATAACTCCAGATCATCCAGCGAAATGCAAGTTTACCAGAAGCTTTGTGAAAGAGCAGAGAGGACTGCTGATTGAAAGACTTGAGATCCCACAAAATTGCTTTGTGGACACAGGCATTACATCGTTTCACGTGAAACTGCTTCAAAAGGACAGAACAGAGAGATGATACCTGATGTCTATAGTGATTGAGATCACCTTCACCCTGCAGGAGGCATCGCTTTTCTTTCTCCCAAACTCTCATTGGCAATTACTCCCTCATGACTCAAACCCCCTCCAGCACTCCCTCCCATCACCTGCTGCAGGACACAGCCTTCATTTGGATCCTGTCTGAGGAAACACAATGCTCCTGAGGTTTCTTAGAGCATGACAGAACCAAGTGCAGTCATCAGCAAAGTGGAGACCCTTTTGTTCACTCCCTATGACCCTGGAGGGTTCTAGGGTCATTCCCCGTGCAGGTTCAGGTTGACAGAAAGAGGCAATGAAGAGTTTCTCTTCATTAGCACTTGGGGGAGGGGCCTCTGGGCCTTGAGGTGGACGTTGAAGTGTCTACCTCAGCCTTAGCTAGAGCCTGGGCCATCCATAACAAAGATTCTGCACACATCATTTGCAACAGGACTGACTGAAAGCAGAATTTCCTTTGAATTTTAGAAATGAATATAAAAGCCTTTAAGCCAAAGCTGTTGGATGAATATAAAAATAGGCATTCCAAAGATTTTCATGGGCACCGTGCATTATCCTAGCCTCACACGACATTTTATTTAAAAAGGATGGAGCAGAGAAATGATATCTGTTGTCTAAAGTAATTAAGATCACTTTCACCATGAATGATAGTCTCACCATATCCAAAGTAAAGCACTTTCTTTTTTCTTTATTATCTTGATATAAACCTCTCAATCCTGGGCTCATAAAAATCATAATTTTAAATTTGGTGTGTAGGCCAGGTTGCCTTTCCTCCTCCAATACCACCTTTTAAGTTGCTGGGACCATTGAGCGCCGGCCCCTCGTCAGAGCAGCTCTGTCTGCAGAGGATGATAACACAGTTTTTTTTGAGCTAACATTTGTACCTGTGTCAATAAAAACAGGGACCATTCAACTTAAAGTGAAAATCTTTCCCAGCAAAGAGTCTAAATTACATTATAGAATAAAGTGGAAAATTGCATTGAGAAAAAGTGCTGACTTTTCCTAGCTCCTGCCTGCTGATTATGTTAGTCTGTGTGATGGTTCTGTGATGTCATAGGTGATCAAGTGGGCAGTGAAATGCTGGTCGGTCAGGAATGGGCTTCTGGTGTCACAATAATAGTGACAGCAGCGTCGTCACTCATCTGTACTATGTTCACTCCGACATTTACCGGGTACTTATTAAGTACCACTTAAGCTACTGAGCTTCAGGGATATGGTGGAGAGCAAGGTGACGGGGTTCTCCATTCCACAAGTCTTAAAATAAATAAATATCATATTCTATTTTGTAAAGATATGAGGATACATTATATATTATAGCATGTATAAGATTCTATTTCATGTGTACGATAGATTATATAGTAGGTAAAAGCAGGTATATCATATATTACAATGCATATATATTATTATGAATTGTACTACATGTTAAACAAATATGAGTATGACAGACAGAAAGAAAAACTAGGGAGAATATAAAGGGGTAGGGAATAGTGGGCACACCTGAGATCTAAGAGGCTTCTTTGACATGTGAGAGCAGACGAGATGGTGAGGGAGAGTAAGGACGGTTCAAACAGATGGAACAGCACATGCAAAAGACCTGTGTTCAGACCACATCTGAAAGAACAGAAGGCAGCCAGTACCGATGAGGAAACAGGAGCAAATGGAAGAGTTGATGGGCATATCAGGCACCAATTTCCAGACATGTCAGAACCTCTGGGTTCACTGTGAGTGAGGTTCGAGTGCATTGTCGTGGGCGGGAGAGTGGCATGCTTTCCCTGACACCAGTGGTAGGATTGATTCACTCTGGAGAGTAGACAATGAAGGCATGGCTTGTGTGAGAAGTCGTGTGACGTGGGGCAGGGTGGCAGCCGAGGACAGGTGGATGGATCCCATTCCCCAGTATGTAGTGAGAAGGGAGAGCTGAAGTAATCCTTGAGGGACTAGCTGTAGATTGTAAGAGAAAGAAGAGAGTAACAGTAATTCCAAGATTTTGTTCTGAGAACTGGAAGCATGGAAAGTCGTTTCTTGGCATGTGTGACAGTCAGGGGAGCAGGTTTGGGGGTGGAGAAAGTAGGAATTTGTTCGAGACGCGTTCGCTCTCGGATGGCTTTAAGATCTGGGTGTTGAGTAGGCAGCTGGTTTCAAGGTCTCGGAATGAAGATATGGTTTGGAGAACTTGGTCTGGGAGCTCCGTACCTAAGTACCAATTAATGCCACGTGGTTAGTTAAGACTGAAAGCGGTGGTGTTCTGCTCTGCATTCAGTATGCTTCAGCTCCCTTCACATGCTCAAGAAGTTCCCCATCCTACAAAGTGAGTAATTAGGTCTGAAGTTCAAGACGTCCTCCCTAAATACTTCCACACTTGTTGTAGGACCCTACTTCTCTGACACAATCTGGCTCCTAACAGACATTCAATCTTACGTAAGGTACGTAAGGTACATGAGAAGATTCTCTATGGGAGAGCGTGTCCACTCTGGGAGGTGGATCAGTTTGTCTAAAAGTAGTGTCCAGCGTTAGAGCCCTGCAGACTTTGGCTCCCCCACTGCATGGAGCTGATCACAGTCTAGGGGGCGTCTCTCCAGCCCACACTCCACACCCGCTGCTCCCCATCCAGGATCTCATTAGCTCCCAGTAAGAATGTTTTCCCTGCCTTCCTGCTCATCAGATAGACTCTCATGATACAGCCCTGACCTTTCACCTTTCATCTAGCCCAGGGCTGCTCAGTGCCAACAGGACTGACAGTGTAATGAAATGGGCTCAGTTAAGAGGTCTCTGAGATGTATGAAGATGGGTAGCAGCACCCCTAGCCTTTACCCACTGGATGCCAGTCACACGCCCTCTGCTAACTGGGAGAAGGAAAAATACTTGCAGACAGAGTCAACTGTGCCCTGGCAGGCGAAATCTTCCCCGGCTGCAACCCAGTGGTCTGGCCCATCTCTTACCTTCACTGTATTAAGCTCTCCCATGGGGAGGGCGTTGAGAGGAGATATCTCATCTGAGTGCTTGCTTGGTTTTCCCTTAGAAGGAGTTTGCCAGCATGCATTCTGACATTGGCTGTGATTTCACTCCCCCTCCAGGCCAGAGGTGTCCTCCATCCATCTGAGGGCTCTTTGAAACCAAGCAGTGACAGGGACTTCACAGGGCAGCCCTTTATTTGTCCAGTAAAATCCAGTGGTCATGCTAAGCATGGAACAAATGGGAACCCAGAGAGGAGGGATTGTAAGGCATCAGGCCCTTTCCTGGGGTGCGTCATAAACTTGTCCAGCACCATATCAGTGATTTCAACCTAGAAAAAGAATTTTCTTGGATTAGGTCTTAGCCACTGAGCTAGCCTAGCATAACTATAATTTATCACCCAAGAGCCAGTCACATTTAACCCTCGAGCATTGCAGTAAAGTACACTCATTCTGGAATAATCCAAAGGGGGGATTTGGCCACTAAATCTGAGCACTGTGCTTCACACTCTTTATACTACCATTTATCTTCACCTTAAGAAACCTGCTCCCCCTTTTGAGAGCCCTGCTACTGAGCCAGTAGAAATTCTGGGTGTCAATGTGGAACCTTTGTGATTGATATCTTTCATGTGACACTCCCCTCTAATAAAACTAACATCCCATAGAATGGGAATAATTGCACATATCTGCTGTGTTTGTATTTTAAATATTGCAGTACAAGATAGAGGGCTGTAAGAGACGTCAAAACATAATCATGCTCTGGGGAAAACAGGATTTGTTGTTTGCCTGAGAGAACAGCAGATAGAATCTTCACTGCTTGCTGCAGATCTGCCATCTCTAATCACAATAAAATTGGGGAGGGTGCTGTGGATGTGGATCTGCCACCAGACTTCAGGAAGGACCCATTCTCATGTGGCTCCGGTGCTACTGCTGAATCATCATAGGAAAACTGCCTCACAGTCATTAATAACAGATAAATGTCATAGAGGGTGGAGAAGATATTTAAAAATTCAATGATTTCAACTTAAATGGCTCATGAATTATACATTTAATTAAGAAAAGCCAAATGGGAAGGATTTTAAACTTCCAATTTGCAAGGTATTTTTTTTTTTTAATTTCCCCATTTAAAAATACACAAATTAAGCCTGGCAGTGGCGGATGATGGAACGGGATAGAGAAGCACCCCAGTGCTGCTGCTGTTGGAAGAATGGGAAGGCAGCTGGAGGGAGATGGTGAAAAGTACAGGGGCAGGAGGGGTGGGTCCAACTTGAGCAGTTCCCAGAGGAGCCAAAGGGCACTGCCAGCTCTGGCTTCCTCCATGTGCCCTAAGGAGGCTGGCAGGCTCTCCATCCAGCCTGGCCATCTGTGGATGAGGATCTTCTTCTGCCTCAGGTCGCACATTGCCCCAAGGCCAGCACACAGTGTGGCGCGCATTCCCTCAGATCCAATTCTTCCGCTTTTAGTGTGATGAGCAGAGGGGGCTAATTTCCCCTGTGGACTTCTGGGCTCCCAGCCTTAGCCCAACCTGGGACCTCATCAGCAATGGCAATGTGCATTTTCTGACTCCTTCCAGACCTGCTTTCACATGGCAGATGGAGTCTTCTTCTACGGGCCTCCAAGGATGCTGAACACAGGGAGGCAGTGTAGACGGCGAGGTGCTGCGTCCCTCATGACAGCAGACTGGGGCCTGGGTTTGGAAGGGATCTTAAAAAGCCCGATTGAGCACGTTAACAGCAGGGTAGAATCAAGGGCAGATGCTCAGGAGAGTAAGAAGCAGTGCCGGGGGCAGCATGAAGCACTGGGCTCCAGTCCTCCCCATTAACGGTGCAGTGAGGGGCACGCCTCCTTGTGCCTCAGCTGGGTGCCAGGCAGCCTCTCCAAGCACCTGTCGGAAAAGGAATAGAAAGGAGGTGAAAGCGCCCCCATTCTGCTGTACTTTATGTAGCCTCTGCTTCCAGAGACAGACTCGTCCACCCACGAGGCGCTCACCAGAAAGTTTCAGCAGCCGGGGTAAAAGTACTCACAGGGGCAGAGATGGAAATTACAGTCTCAGGCTCCCAGGTTATAGGTAAGGATACAGAGGTGTCTTGGGTGGGAGCAGCAGCCTGTGATTTCTGCTAAGTAGAAGGGTTTCCTTGCATCTCAGAGAACAGAGTGTCTTCCTCTCCTCAAGCAGGCATGAAGTGTGGGAACTGAACTAGACTAGGTCCTGGGAATTTGTTCAGATTGTCTTTCTTTCATCTAAGATCTGAAAGATGGGTCGATGACAACAGGGGCATCTGAGCTGCGAGCTTTTGTCCTTCATATTCAAGAAGAATGTTCTCTCTATTTGGCTCTCAGGTTTCAGCAGAAATGCTGTGAGCATGTCTTTGGTAGAGATGGAGCAACAGGCTTAGAAGTGAGGGACAAAGGACGTCAGTCAAGAGGCTTAGAACAGGAGACCCCCCCCCTAGAAAGATCTAGATTCAGAAGGGACCTGCCAGAGACAGCAGCTGAGAACAGGATGGGAGGAGGGAAGCATGTTTTCAAAAAGACAAAATGAATCGCTTTATGCATCCGTCAAAAGCAGAGATTCTTGAGAAGATCAAAGGAATTTCAAGAACAGAGTAGACCATTTGTAGAAACATAGGTTTCACCTCTCTTCTATAGCAAAACTTAAGCGCTCATTACCTCTGACAGCAGTGACTGCCTCAGCGCCGAGGTTAGACGGGTCATCATTGTGGGAAGGGTCAGTCAGCGTCTGCATCCCCTCGGCGGTCCTCCTCTTGCCTCCAGGGCATCAAAGGAGAGCGTTTTACTTAACATCTCACACTGGGCAACAGTTCTGTCTACAAAGATGGCTCAGTTCTACCCTAATTTTTTCCCCAGAAGTAAAGAAAATCTAAATTTGTGTAATCTTTTCTGACTTAACTTCTATCCTTGGCTATGTTTGGATATCTATTTTGAAATTTTTAATTTTCCTCTTAATAAGGGGTGCTCTGAACACAATATTCCAGTTCAATCACACGAGCAATTGCCAGGGTATGGACAACACAGATTGTTCTTCGCTTAGATATAGGAAAAAAAAAAAAAGCCAAATTGCTCTGAATGGGATGAGCTACCTGTATTTTAACAAGCTTCCTCAGTGATTCTGATGTACATTAGGGCTGGGAATCAGTGTTCTGAATAAAACATAGTATTCTAGTCCCAGCATTTCAAAGGAAGAATAAAAAATGGCACCTACTTCATTCTTTATAAGCTGTAGTTCATTCTAGTGTTTAGCTTTCCTGACACATTTGATGCTGTTTCTTTTCTTTTCTTTCTTTTTTTTTTTTTTTTTAACATCCAAACACATATGTCATCATTGAAAGTTCTAATGTGATGGAAATATTTAGAGAATAAAAATCTTCTTCATTTAATTTCTTCTCCCTGAGATAACCACTGTGTACATTGTGAGGTTTTAAAACATAATAACTTCATTGAGCACACACATACATTTCCACACATAAATACGTAAGTTTTAATGAGCTCATTCTAAGCACCTTGATTTGCAACATGCTTTTCACATGCAATGCCTCTTGGGTGTTTTCCTACCTGACACTACTCTTGTAGATTTAATGATGCTTTGCATGTTCACTTTCCATGCAATAATTCCATTCCCTTGTTTCAGAAGTATCTTTCCCATGTGTCTTTTTCACACCTGAGAATGTTCTCAGAGTTCTGTCCAAAGAGATTAATTTCTCTTTATTGGTGTCACTTAGGAATTGCTCTCAAAGTTAATATTTTAGCTTCTCCCTCCATTACTGTTCTGTTTTTGAGGATTCAGGCTTTCCTTTTTTCCTTTCCCTTCCTCCCTCCACCCTTCCTCCCTCCCTTCTTTTCCTTTCTTCCTTCTTTCTTCCCTCCTTTCCTCTTTCCCTCCCTGCCTTCCTCCCTCTCTTCTTCCCCCTTCCTTCTTTCCTTCTGCTGTTTCTAAGCTCTAGTTCCCTGAGTGTATTTATAATGCCGTTCATGTTTTTTTTTTTTTCTCTGGTGGAAGGGATTATCCAGATGGAATATTCCAAACTTCACTTCCTAAGGAGTTTTTCTACCCAAGTCAGATTGAAGGTCAGAATAGCTATCAATTGGCCTGTTTCCCTGTCTTAGAGAATTCAGATCATCCAGGTTAGAGAGGAATGTTTCAGTCTGCTTCTGCTGAGGATAACAGTTAGAGTACCCCTAAATCTCTTGCCTGTCTGTCTCCTCAATGCCCTCCCTGCTCGGACCAGTTTCCACTCCTGCAGGACACTGTGGCATGGTCTCTGCTGGACAGGCCGCCAGGAGCTCTCAGCTACCCCATGAGTGAGCTGGGCTTTCAGTGTGTAAGTGCCAAGCTCATCTATAGGGACTGTCTTCACCAAAGCACATGAAGGGGCTCTACCCTGCATCTACACAACCCACGTCTTGCAGGCATGTTGGACACATTCTGTTTTACCCCCAAGACTCAAATTCAGTTTCACTTTGTTTCCATGATACATTTAATTCCTTGGCCTTCCCATAGGACCGCACACACAAAATCTTAACCCATGAAGTTATTTCTCTTTTCTCAAAGATTTCTGGCTAATATTAAAAATTGGCAACATGTAATTTTGGCAATGATGTAGACCAGCCACAGCTGTCATCCATGGATGGCAGAGCTCTCCAAGGCTGCAACCTCTTGGAAAAATTATTGTGTCATGCTTGGAAAGTTGAACATGTATCTACCTTATGTCTCACTGCTAGGAATTTATCCAAGGAACATAAAAATGTCCAGGGATAGTCTAAGAAAGGAATATGAGTTTCAACCTAATGTATCATGGTCCCGAACTCATTCAGAAGATAGTGGCTAAACAAATTGTGACAGAGTCAATCAGAGGGAGCAGGTTAAAAGAATTCAGACATAAAATAGTACATTCTGTTAGGTTCCATTTTTGTGAAATCCAAATGCTGCTGGAGATGATCTATAGTGATATTGGTGAGAGGTTGCATTGAATTGACATATATATATATATATATATATATATAGATGGCAATATTTCTGAAGAAGATCTGTGTACTTTATGGAATTTTTATTATATCATATATATATATATAATATGTTTGTATTTATATGATCCAGAGAGGTGTTGATTGTTTTTAGCACAGGATGTGCTCTTGCCCATCACTCACCTCCACACCTTTGCTCCTGCTCACTGCTCTCTGAGCCTCAGTTTCATGCTCCTCTGTTGTTGAACAGCTTCCGCTCCCCTGCTGGTCTCAACCTGGAACTCACCTGCAAGAGTTCTGTGACCACAGTCACCTGGCTTGCTCTGGACTCCCTGAGATGCTCCCATCAGAGTGTACACGTCCTCTGCGAGATCACCCCACTCTGAGATCAGGGAGACCAGCACAGCCTTGCTCAGTCACCAGTTTGGCTTTGCTGTTTCCTAAGTCTTCACACAGTCAGGAGGAGATGCTCAGCGATTGTGTAATGACTCAGTGAAGTCCAGGAACAGAGGCAGAGTCCTTGGACTTGTCTTTGGGTTACGTTTTTACCTAGCACCTCTAAGCATGCTGGCACGGGCAGCCTTCTGACTGTACATTGAGAAACACTGGTTTAAAGTGTTACTGAGAACATTTGAATCCATATTTATGTATCTTATAATAAGCTTTTCTTCATAAGGTTTTCATTTATTCCCCTCACATCCTATGATCATAGCCTTAATTCCCCAAAGCAAATAATGGGCAGGTGACCATATAACTCATCATCATCCAATCTGGGGTTATTTGCACATATGGGGCTATTACAGTCGCAGGGGACAACCGACCTAACAGGAAGAACAGGCCCCGGTTTTATTCTAACCATGGAAGGGTAGGCCACAGAAGGTTCAGAGAAGGATGAATGCAACAAGGACACCATTTGATCATGTTTTGCAGATTTATCTTATGCGTGGACATTCAATGATCAGCCCTTAGATGTCCAAGAAGACCACAGGCGCTTCGTCTCGCAAGAGACTGGGCACCTGTACATCGCCAAAGCGGAGCCGTCAGACGTGGGCAACTACGCTTGTTTCGTGACAAACCTGGAGGCGCAGAGAAGTGTGCGGGGCCCGCCCACACCCCTGGTCCAGCGGCCCGATGGTAAGAACATCTGTTTTCTGAGATACAGAGTCCCTGTCCTTGGAGGTGGGAGCTTTGTGCTCCCTCGATTTGGTGGCATCACATCATCTATGAGTTCAGGTTCAATTCACAAATAAGATACAGATCGGGTTCTAGCAAACTTCTAGAAGAGTGTAGCCTTCACCTGGTTCTGGCGACTCTGAGCACCCCCACACCCCCCTTTCCGCACGGCTCCTTCTATATTTAAGGAGTGTTTCCTAAGAAGTGACCTTTGTTTCGGAGGGTAGGCGAGTGTGTGTGCATGTGTGGTTATGCCAGTCATTCACTGAGTTAACCTATTTTCAACGAACCTGTGACGCACTTTCTCTTTAGTGCCCCTTTCTTTTCACTTTTGTCTTTTTCAGTCACCCTTTATTTAACTGCCTGGCAAAATATCAAACAAATAATTACATCCAAGGAAAGCAAATCAAGCCAATATTAATGACGAGCATTCCAAAGAGGAAGGAGACCTGAGGTTCAGACTCATTATATTTCCCCCAGGAACATGGTCCAGACTGGTCTCTGACGAGCTTTGCAGCCTAGTCGAGTCATAGCTGGTGCAAGATTTAAGAGCTAGAGAGCCTAAGGAAACCGTCGAGGTAGAAAAATCCTCTGATTCTTTTTAATTAAATGCTCACAGTGGGAATGACAAAAATAGAAGATCTGCTGGTGTGTTTTATGATCATATTCTGGACTTGAAATGCAATACCTCATGGAGTTTTCCTCCTCTCTGAGTTCCTGAGGGAAAGCAAGAATATAATAATATAATGTTAATAATGCTAACAGAATTACGCAACTAGCTTCATATAGGGAGTTCTTATGACAGAGCTCTTAGAATCACTAAGTACCAAACACATTTGCCTGGGCAGAATTCAGCAGCCACTAGACATCATAAATCCAGTCTCCTTTGGTGTGTGTTCTGTTCATGACCAGGAGAAAGCTGTGAGAAAATACTATGTGCAGAGGACCTGCCATATTTTTCTTTTTTTTTTTTTTTCTACTTAGTTTCTTCTCTCCATCTTAAGTCCTTTGTTCTTCCATCCCCACTATTAATTCTTCACATTTATAGTAAAATGAGACCAGAAGCATTATACTTAATATTAAAAATAAAATCAAACCTCTTTTATAGTACTCACTAATGAAACATCAGATGTCAAAAAATTAGAAAAATAGAAAACCTTATAATGAAGTCCTATGCTACTTTCTTAACCATAGCTCTTTGAATATTTGGAAGGCTCACATTATAAAAATGAGGTCTTTTAATTTTAGGTGTGTTTTGTAAATTTCACCTTGTGTGTAATTGAACTAGCCACCAATAAATTATTTATTTTAGGAATGTCTTATCCAATGTTTGTTGAATAAGTAAAAGACCAGGAAAATATTAAGGAATCTTGAGATGATGGTATTGATTAAGTTAACAAGGCCATTGGAGATGCCTAGAGATACATTTTTGTTTCTTACAGTTCCTCCGGCAGACTTCGAATTTAATACCACATTAGACTTCTGTCTTGTTCTTATCTTAGCTCATGTTCACCACTGCTTATTGGACATTTTCAAACTATGACACAAAAATATGTTTGATGAGTGTACAGCACACTTGTTTTGCATTAAAACCGTGTTAAACTGACACAAGGATATTTACATCTTTATTCCGACTAGTGTGATTACTTCTTAGGTTTTGTTGCAGAATGCTGATATTTTGGATTAAGAAGTGCTGCATCAGACCTCTTAGAGAGCTAACTGAAAATTTTCTTGTTGCTGAACAGAGGTGGCCCCATGAAGGGTGATAGGTCCAGACATCTCTAGAGAAGACTTTCTTTTTAATAACTCAAAAGCATTTGAGAATCTAGGTGCATTCAGTTCTTAATTGGAAACACCGATTCTTCTTAAGGTGCTGCTGTGGAGCATAGGGGAATCTGGAATATCTCTGCTCTGATACTTGGATATTTCTTTCTTAGGGGTGAGGGGAATGAACCAGTTCCTTAAATCACATCAGGATGTTGCCTTGCTCTCTGCCACTCACTAAAGTGTAGAAAACTATTGTTAATTGAAGGACAAAGTAATCAGATTGTGGTTAATAAACATTTACTTCATAGAAATCCTCTCTTCTCCAGAAATGCTGCTAGCTCTTTTGATATTTAACAGGTGTGATGGGGGAATATGAACCAAAGATTGAAGTGCGTTTTCCTGAAACTATACAAGCTGCAAAGGATTCATCTGTAAAACTGGAATGCTTTGCCCTTGGAAAGTAAGGTTGTTTTTGTTTTTGTTTTTTCTGGTTGTTTTAATTTAAAAGAAAAACTTTTTTGTTATTCAAACATTGCTCTGAAGTAAATTACCAAATGGATTTCAAATGCTGGGCAAAAAGTGGAACTTTCTGACTGGAATTTAAACAAACACGCCTAGTTCTCTGAAAATGATTGGAGCTGCAATTCTCCCCTCAAGGTGCTGATATTTCCCCTAGTTTGAGCATGAGACCCATTTAGATACCACAATGCAAAGGATTAAGTTTCCTTGTGTGAGGCAAATCAGGAAACTGTGGACACACGCCTGCTGTGTCTACACCTCATCCTGCAGCCAGAAATGCCTTGCCTGGGTGACTCCTTGCTCACTTAATCAGTAATTCTTGCAGATGAAAAGTATGCACTGCTAATTTCTAAAATAACACTAATTAAAGGCCATTGTCCATAGAGGATAATGAGAACTGAGCCAGATCTGCCTTGGTGGTGCAGGCGTTCTGTTTTTCTCAGAGAGAGTTTATCAGGAATGGGTGTGGAATGCTTAAACCAGGCAAATATCTGACATTTTGTGCAGTATACACAGAACATCTCTTTGTCTTTTGGTGGTATTCAGATTTCATTTGTATGTCTTTAGACACCCAAATCACAAGGGGAGGGAGAGAGAGAGAGACTAGACTGTCCCTTTTAAACCTTGGTGAGTTACCTTCAGACTCTTAGTTGAGGTTTTGGAGGTTGGGATGAGATCTGAGATCTCCATTTCTAACAAGTTCCCAGGTCTAATGGTTCTTCCTGACTACAGAACACAGTTCAAATACTAGGGGTCTTGACTTTGACTATCAGCTTTGAGGATGCACCTCTCAATCCAGAGTCTATTCCTAAGGTAGTCATCACAGTTAGAAATATTGCTTGATATTCCATGCTATGAAAAACAATCTTAAAAGTCCCTGTCTTGTTAGGTAAATTTACTAAGCAATCCAAGTAATGCTGATTACTAAATCTTTTAGCTGATCTTCTATATATGTAATTTTATAGAACTTTAAATTAAATTTCCCTGGTCTTTTGTTTCTCATGCATTTAAGAGATCATATTTTATTTTCATACAGAGCTATCGCCATAGTATTCATTCAATACTACTGATTGGTTGTATTTTTCTTAAGTGAGTGACAAATGGGGACTTGAAATCATAGTTTTTATTTGATGGCCTGCCTTTTATGATATGATGACCTTTCATCATTTTCAAGATTTCTCAGAATTTGAAAGTTTACCAAAACATGATATATTTGTCAACAAAATGTTTTGGAAATTGGATGGTTTATTTCAAGAGAAGACCAATGATGGCATCTGGAAAAAAATATTATAATTCTGTTATATTCGATTTCTAGAAATATGGATTCCTATAAATGTAAAACATGCTCTTACATTGTAAATAACTTTAAACATTGCTGAGATTTATTCTCAAGAATTTCATGTCAATATCATTTAAGTTTATAATTAAGAATGTATGATATGATAGAATTCTTATCATTGTGCCCAGTGTAAGTTTGTTTTTTTAACATATGAGAAACCTGAGGCTCGAATTTAATAGGTAACCTCTTCCATTTCATGCTTCTGTTAAGAAGGCCAGGGTAATTCAAACCTAGTCCCACCTGATTTCAAGTTATGAATTTAGAAATTTTTGAGTAAATGGTTATAATAACTGTTTTTCCAGTTTTCTCAAGAGTTGTCTGAACTCTAGTAAACATGCTTAAATGCACCGCTCTGAATTTCCGTGTTCTCATCCAAAAGAAGTTATAACGACACCTGCCTTCTGACCCTGGCAGCCAGTGGGTGGGGCATGAGTGCAGCGGTACAGACAGGGAGAAGATTTAGCTGACCTGGATACTTTTTTTAATTATCCACATATTAGATTTCTTAATTACATTTATTTTTATGAATAAAATTCAAACCTACAGAAATGTTGGAAAGTTATACTGGACAGTCATATTCCTTTCATCTGAAATGACCAAGTGGCCAGTCCTCTACATTCTCCTCCCTTCCCCCATACACACACACACTCACTCACACACACACTCACACACACACACTCACTCACATACTCACATTCATACACTCACACACACACTCATGTATTTAAAAAGATGAGTGATAAGTACTCATCTGCCTGTGTTTATTCTAGTCAAAATATTGCTAGAGATTCAGAGGCCTTTTGCAACCCAGTGTCTGTGAAACTGAGAGAGGAAGGAAGGAAAAGGCAAGTCAGGAAGCTCTGGTCATCTCACGTAGAGCTTACTATCTGACTTCACTGTTTTAATCATGTTTGGGTAAATGCTATACAGGTTCCCTGGAAACAGGGAAAAAGTGTGTGAACAATCCAGTCAGGACAAGTGATGCTTCAAAATATATGATGTGAACTGTAGAGAATTCTCAAATGGAGAATTTAGAAATAAATAAAACCAGCTCTCATTTTTTATTAACCTCATGGTGGTAGAAATAATCAACACTTTACAAAGAACCAATAAAGCCACATGGTCAAAGTTATCTTAAAAATGTATGGAAGAACCTAAATTTTGTGATAAAATTTAGAGTAATAATATTTGGCCCAAGCAAATTTGAAATGGAAAAATAATATTTAAAAAGCTCTCAAAATGGCAACTCTGATGTGTTTGCATATAAAACCAATTGATCAATTATAGGCTTTTTGTTTAACTTTATGCATAAAAGAACCGTTGCACATAAAATGAAATTAAAGAAGAATGGGAAAATCATGAGAATTACTAAGCTGTACTTCATAGAAAATTGTCAAGGAAATAATTGATTTAATGGAGTGTAATATTGTATCTGAAAAAATTAACATTTATTAAATCAGATCATTAAGATGGATTTGAAATTCTTTGGGGTTAAAATAGAAAATCTAATGTGCCTGCTATGTCAAAGATACTGTTAAAACACTTGCTAGAAGAAATACATATTTTGTATAATTGGAATATAGATAGATTTTCCATTTCTTTAAATGAGCAAAGACTATGTGAAAAAACTGGGATGCTTTAGAGAATATTAGACAAATATGAGCTACTAACAAAAAGAGTTTTTGTATATGCTGCCAGTAGTTTGCTGGAAACAAACTGAATTGTGTTTGATTCATTTCAAATATACTGAAAACGTTTTTCAGTCTATTATAAAATTTGACATTTACCAAATGCTATACTGACTTTTCTAAATTTGCAGAATTAACAAACATAAAAAATACACTCCCTAGAAAATTTGAAATGTGATAGTAATTAACAATCTGAAAATAACAAAATCAAACTTCCTGATTAATAAATTGCAAATATGTCCCCATAGGTTTATTGCCAGGTGTTTTTTGGAAATGTTTTTAATGATAATTTTAAATTCTATTCCACAACATCTTTTCATAAAAATTTTGCTCTGCAGCATTTAGGTTTTGTCGTCCTTGCCAAATATGGATACTGCTTTACATGAATCCATTTGAGTCTCCTGTTCACTTTCCAGTATGCCACATGCCTTTGTAAGATACTTGATAAACTCAAAACTTTGTAAAGCTATTTGATTCAGAGGGAGTGAAAACAGAGTTCTTATGACAATGTTTCTAAACACTGTTTACCAGTTACTTATTACTCTTTATGATATAAAGTATTTATTATATTAAGTTAGGGTTTATATATTTTGAAAGAGCAGAGGAAGAGAGAAGGAGAGGGGAGAGGGAGAGAGAAAGAGAGAGAGAGAGAGAGAGAGAGAGAGAGAGAGAGAGAGAGAGAGAGAGAGAGAGAGAGGAGAATCTATTGGTTGGTGGATAGACAGATGGGAGGAAGATTTTTTTCTGTCTTTCTGAAAGGCTTTAATGTTAAATCTTAGGAAATTAGTAAAGTTTTCTTTACTAGCAGCTAAGACAATTCCTGAAACACTGACTGGTTTTTGTTCAATGTTTGCGGAAGGTAGCACATAAATACTAACATAATTAATTAGGAAAGATCCTACTTCATTCCTGGGATTATCCCTTCTCTAGAATGAGTAGTTTATTTTGGTACTTACCTTGCTTGATGTTCTCCGAGTTTCCTGAATCTGTGGCTTGGTGTCTGTCATTTATTTTGGAAAACTCTCATTATTCAATTATTTCTTCTGTTCATTTCTCTTTCTTCTCCCTCTGGTGTCTGCATTACATATCTGTTACTCTACATGTAATTGATCTCGGCCCTGAGGTATTCCACTCCGGTTGGTTGGTCGTTCTCATTTTTTTTTCCTCTTTGTATTTTAGTTTGAGTAGTTTCTAATGGTATTTATTCCAGTTTTCTATTCCTGCCTTAGCAGGTCCAGTCAGTCCGTAGGAGTCTGTCAAAGACAGTCCTTCATTTGTATCATGGTGTTTTTTTCTCTAGCACTTCCTTCTGCTCTTTTCTAAGAATTCCCATCTGTTTGTTACCCACCTGCTCATGCGTGTTCATTGTTCACTTTTCCGCTAGTGCTCTTGACTCTTAGTGCTTTAAAATGTCCAGCCTGACAGTTCCAGCATCTCTGCCGTGTGGAGTCTGGCTCCGATGTGCACCTGGTCACTTCGGAATGTGCTCTCTGGCAGGCCTGTATGTTCATCCTGAAATCTGGACGTGACGTGTCAGGTGAGAGGAAGTCAAGTAGCCAGACTTTCGGTGTGAGCGAGGGTTTCTGTTTCTCTGATGAGGAGTGCAGCAACATGCATTGCTTTGCAGTAGCGGTGGTGTCAGAAACAGAACTTTCTCCAGGGTCCTTGTTCTGTTGCTCCTGCTGTGTGAAGCCCCCTGGAATGCCTTCCTGATCTGCAGCGCTCAGGGTCCCCACCCCTGCTGTCAAACAGGAGCCTGCAGGTCTGTGAACGTCCTTACTTGCTAATTCTGTCATCTGTCAAGGTCTCCTTCCATCACTTGCTTTTTCTCTTCATCCTGACTGTCATTTGTATACTGTTTAGCTTATCTAGCAATTTTATATTAAGCTGTAGACAACAGATTGTCATGTTGTTAAATGCCGAATTGTAGCTTATTTATCTGAAGTTCTGCATTTCACTGATGGGAGATAGGTTATTATGAATATGAATCTGCTCTGTGTCCCACTGTCTACTCAGCATCCTCAGAGCTGATGGTACCAACTACAACCTAAGACCAGTTTCCTGCTGAGATGTGCACCCCTTCTCTCCCTTGGCTTGGCGGGTCATCTTCAGCCTGTTTGAGCTCTGAACACTGGTCTGTGCCAGTCTCCGGGGCTCTTACTCACGCTTATGAACATGTGTTTTAGACCCCATCTCGCTGATGCTCGCCTCTGCTTTCCCGTTTCATTCTCGTCCCATCCTCATCTGTGACTCCCACTGAGTGGAACAGCCCTGCCCACATTCTCCACCCCATTCTCTGTCTGGAAAGGCGTGTGTTCCAGCACCAGACACACAGGCTTCCTCCTTTAATTACCTCCCTGTTTTCGGAATCCTCCTTTCTGCTGCCCACTGTTGCATTTCTGAAATCTGTTTTTCCTCGACGTATTTGTCCCATACTTTTTTTAAAATTGTTTCCAGCAGGAGGGTAAATGTGGTCTCCGCTGCTCCAACATAACCACAAGCCAGGCTTGGTTTTTACTAATCCTTTTCAAGGTAAAGACCCTGATGTTTAGAGAAGTTAAGTGACTTGATCAACGTAAGTTGCAGATCTGGGATTTAAATCAGCATCGCACTGATTACAGCTCAAAACTCACACCCATCGCTATGTGATGGATGTATCAGGTTATCCTTTTAACATATGACTAATTGCCCATGCAGTTGCAGTTAAAGCTCAACAAAATATTTAAAAGATTTTATCTGGGAAATGCAGTGATGGTTGTATTTCCCATTCAGAGCTCTGAAATTACTTATATTTCAGCAAAAATTAAATTATCCTGTATATCCATGGGGAAAATATTTCAAAAGATAGCTTTTCTAAAATCAGTCATTTTTGATGAAAAGTGATTTCTTAAAATCGCTCAGGGCGATGAGGCAAATAGACCCACTGTTTGGTACTGTTGACGGTGACATCTCCCATCTCTAAAAATCTGGTTGAGAGGATTTGGAGAGAAGTAGAGACGTTTCCGTCACGGGCCCCCAATACCCCACCACGCACCGCTCACGGCCAGCACAACTTCAGGCTCTACAGGCTACAGGGCCGATGAGCGTAGAGCAGACCAACTAGAGAGGTCATGTCTTCAACCCTCTAGGTGAACATGAGTGTGGAATCATTAACAAAGAGCGTCAGACACTTGCCTGAACTTCTCATGGCAATGACTTTGGGGAATGTAACTCACTTTTTATGTCGGGATTTCAGAGCTGCCATGATCTCGGCTTTCAACTCTCAGCTTTGTCTCATTTGTAAAACATGGCAGGCTCTTAATATAGAAGCTGAAGATGAATTGCATTTGAAATGCCCTGGAACCGCAATGCGAGTGCTCCTAAGTGTGGGGTGGGCTGATCCTTTGAAGAAAAGGTGGCCTTTCTCCCCGTGAAGAAATTAGACCACTATCCCTCATAACTCTCCTGTTCTTGTAAACAAAGCACATTCTCCTTTTCTTTCCTTTTTTTCAAATCTTAATTTAGTGCCTCTGCAGTCAACCTGAGCTGTGCAAGGCACACGAGTAGAGGCAATGAGCGTTGGTGCTCGGCCGTCACAGAGGACCGTATTTACGTGTATTTATGTGCACATGTCTGCCTTATTTACTTTCTCTAACTGACGAAGGAAAAGGTACCCAGCTAACTATCAAGCAATCAGTTTGAAATCTCACCAGGATGCTGTGGTGTCTGTTGCTCCGCCTCCTACGCACACGGCCGTCACAGTTCAGAACACAGGGCTCCGTCTGCCCACAGCCTGATGGGGGCGTTTTTACACCAAGTTACTCCATTCAGAGTTTTCAGGCCTCTAGCAATTGTTGTTTCCTTTATAAACCCAGAAGTATTTAATATTTAATAATTTCCCATTTGATTTTCTTGTATTATAGCTTTTTAATTTGTTCCTCCTTGAATTGAGTAGGCAGGGAGCAGAGTATTTTCCTACATGTAGTTTATCCCATTACCCCAGAATGGATAATGAAGCCTGATCTTTAGATTATTGCTAATTGTTTTGATTTATCATCTTGTATATTGCTTGGCATAAAACAATATGGTAGACTACTCCAGAGACTATCCCAGTCTGTTGACCCTGTAAACAAATCTGAAAAATGACAAATCTTTAAGGCAGTCACTGAGAAATGGGAAGAGTTAGCCCTCAGGAAACATACAGAAATGGTGCTTGCCCAAGTACTGGATGACTTGTGAGTGGATTCCCTCACTTTTTAAGGAGATAATGTGTTCAGGAAAGATACAGATTTTGAATTCAAAGAGATCAGAGTTCAAATCCTAATTTCCTCTATCAACAGTGGGTGACTCTGGTTAGTTTATTGTCTCTAAAATAAAGGCAAACATCAGAGAGAGAGAGAGATATTGCACACATAGATGCATACCTACATACATACATGGGAAGATGATGATGATAGCTAGATGATCGTTTTGTAGGATTATTATAAGGACTGGAAATACTATTAAACATACATACTTGCCATTAAAACTGAATTTCCTGATCCCTATTAGGCAATAAATAGTGACTTTATTAATTGTGCTGATTACCAAAGCTGCTTCAGCCCAAGAATTATAAAGAAACCCGCAGAAGGGAGAGAAAGAGTCTCTGCATTGTCATTTTGTACTAACACAGTCCTCAGTGACTTGCTCAGAATAATGGAATTATCATTTTAAAATTCCGTACTTAATCTTCATAAGACTTATTGACATTTCCCGCCCCTCACTCTTTTGACAAACTGAGCACGAGTATTTGTTAACTGAACACTTTATTGAGTCATCACTTCCTTCATTCCTTCATGTATTTAGTCAGAATTCTGCAAGGAGAAGGCACCTGACTAGGCCCCAAGGGAATAAAGATGATGTAATTGCCTTGGAAATCTTCCTGCTGAAAATAGTGTTCATGTAACAACACAGGGTCACACACTTTCCTTGGGCTCTGCTCTTTCCCTACAAACTTCCCATGAAAGAAGATTCAAGGATATTCACTCAGGAGCTTTGCTGATTATCTTTTTCCTGAATGCCTGCTCTTAAATTGAGCCTCTAGGGAGTTACTCTCAGTTCCTTTGATGGAGCTAATTTCAGGCTATTATTTAAGGGGTCCTTTCTATCTGATAGGAAATACTTGATCCTTTTTTAATCTAGTCATCAAAACTTTTTGTAGAAATAGACTTCTATGTATTTATTTTTGATTTACATGTCTGTCTATACCATATTTACTTGTACATGTATTAATAAACTTTTGAAAATAATTTTAGACCCCTAAAATAAGTTAATAGAGTTCTAATAACCCCTGTTATTAACATCTGACATTAATCCAGTACATTTGTTCCAGTTACTGGACCAATATGCATATATTAGCATTAACTAAAGCCCATATTTTACTGACTTCTTTGGTTTTTACCCATTTCTCCTTTTTTCCACTCTAAGATTCCCCCCAAGGGTTCCATGTTACCTTGAGTTCTCTTCTACCCATAGACTCCTCTTGGCTGTAACAGTGTCACAGCCTCTTCTTGTCCTTGATGATCTTGATCATGTTGAGGAGTGGTGGTTAGTTGTATTGGAGGATGGTTGTATGTGAGGATTTGTCTAATAGCTCTGCCATATTTAGACTGAGGCTATGGGTTTGGGGAGGAAGCACATGGGTAAAGGACCATTTCCACCACATGTCATGGTTACAGTGCTCTCAGAATGCTATATGGCAGCTGGGCAGCACTGGTCAGGATTACCTCTAGAAAGTGCTTCATTTTCCTCCCTCTCCATATTGACTCTTTGAAAGAGCTGACTGTGCACCATCCACACTTACCAAGCAGGGGGCTGTGACCCACGGATCCAGACTTTGGAGCTGTGCAATGTATTTTTGAATTCTTCTGCATGGGATATTTGTCATTTCTCCTTCCCCATCTATTAGTTAATTAATCTGTGTCACTAGTGATTCATGTATATGTAATTTATGCTTTAGGTTGTGATCTAAATGTACTTCACTGCTCACAATTTCAGCTTTTGCCGTTGGGAAATCTTTCTGCTGGGGATGGTAACCCTTGATATATCCCATCCATGTGAAGTTGAAAGGTGTTTTTTTGTTGGTGTTTATTTTATTTTTATGGTACTTTCTTATTTCCCGGCACTACAAATGTTCCATGTTCATCTTGCATATTTCCCACACCAGTTTTGGAATCAGACATTTCTCCAAGGAGGCCTAGTTCTTTTCCTGGAAAATGGTATTAGAAACCAAGTGCATGTTCAGTGTATTTGCTGTACTGGAATACCAGTTATTTGTGCTCTCAAAGATGGCAGTGCAGAGAAAGTGTGTATGCTACCTATTTAAATACCCAAATGTCTAAATATCTCTGTACATAGATATCTGTATTTTATGAAGTGGTGAGTGTTTACTGATTTTCAGTGCTAGTCCATGATGATGAGCATCTTCATTCTTCCCTACTTTCTGAGTAGCAGATTTCCAGTAAAAAAAAAAAAAAAAAAAAAAAAAGCCAGCAGATTTACTGGCTCATTTTGCATTCCCTCCAGTAAGAAATGAGTGCTGCTGATGCTCTTAATCCACAATAGCATTTGATATTTTCAGTGATTTTTGTCATTTGAATAGGTGTTATTTTCTGTTTTAATTTATAAATTACTGATGATAAAAATGTTGAATATCTTTATAGCATGCTTATTTTTGTCATTTGTGTGTGTATGTGTGTGTGTGCATGTGTGTGTATGTGTTTGTGTGTGTGTACGTCTGCTCAGAACTTTGTCCACTTTTATCGTTGGTTGGTTTTCTTATTGTTGACTTTTAAATGTTCTTTGTATATGCTGAATATGAGTCCTCTCTCAAATGTATGTTTTTCAGATATTTTCTCCCACTGTGAGGGTTGTTTATCCATTCTCTAAAAGGATTTTTTAGCAGACACAAGTTTCATTGTGACTGTGTTCAATATCTCTTTTTTTGTCTCAGTGGATCATGCATTTGGTATTATGAAGACTCTATGTCAAATCCCAGGCTATCCAGGTTTTCTCTCTGTTATCTTCTACAAGTTTCATAGTTCTGTGTTTCACATTTTGGTCCATTTTGAATTAATTTTTGTGAAAGCTGTAAATCCATGTCTACATTCCCTCTGTTACATATGGACATCCAAATGTTCTAGCATTTGTTACGAAGACAGTCTTTTCTCCACTGTATGGCCTTTGTTCCTTTGTCAAAAGTAAGATGACTGTGTATGGGCAAATTTCTTTCTGGGCTTAGTTCTGTTCCTTTGATCCATGTGTCTATTCTTTGTTAATACCACATGGTTTTAATTACAGTAGTTTTATAGTAAGTCTTGAAGTCAGGTTGTGTCAGTGTTTCAATGCTGTGCTTCAGGGTTATGTTCGCTATTCTTTTATTTAGTTGTGTTCATTTGCCTTACCATATATGTATATATATATATTTAGAGACAGAGAGAGACAGAGAGAGAGAGAGATCAATTGATCTATATCCACAAAGTAGCTTGCTGGATATTTTGAACGGGATTGCATTTAATCTATTGATCGAATTGGGAATATTTAGCATATACCACAGCTATTGAGTCTTCTATCCATAACCATAGAGTATTTTTCTTTTTAGATTGTCATCTGTTGCTCTTATGAGTTTTGTGGCTTTCTGCATAATAGTCTGCATATATTATGTTTAAACCTAATTATGTCACGTTTTCGTGCTAAGTTACATGGTATTGCACTTCAAATTGTTTTAATCATTTAATTAAAATTCCAAGGGACATACATGATTTTGTTATATTAACCTTCTAACTTGTAGGTTTATTTTTTAGTTTTAGAATTACCCTTTGTTGGCTTTTTACATTATCATCTTGAACAATGCCAGCTTACTTGTTCCTTTCAGATCTGTATACCTTTGTTTCCTGTTCTTTGTATGATTTTCCTGTTAGGACTTCAAATGCAGTGTTGAATCTGAGTGGTGAGAGGGGTATTCTTGCTTTTCTTGTGATCTTAAAGTGAAAGCAGCCTGTTCTCAAAATCAAGCATGACGTTAGCCTGATATTTTTTGAAGATATTTCTTTATCAATTTCAAAAGTTCCCCTTTATTCCTAGTTTGCTGTATTTATTATGAATGGATGCTGAATTTTCCCAAATACATCTTTTTCCTTAATACTATTTCTTTACCACTGGGATCATATGACTTTTTTTGTTGAGTTTTGGATTACATAGATTAATTTGCAAATATTGAGTTAGACTTGCATGTTGAGAATAAATGCCATTTGATTGTGGTATGTAAATCTTTTTAAAAAAATTGCTGGCTTTAATTAGCTAATATTTGTTGAGAATTTTTCCAACCATGTTAATGAAAGTTATTAGTTTGCTGTCTTCTTTCTTAGAACGTCTTTACCTTGGTTGGCTCTTCTGACAATAGTAGCCTCATAGAATGAGGTAGAAAGTATTCCCTCTGCTTCTGTTTTCTGGAATATATTAGAGAGCATTATTGTCATCTCTTCTGTATGCGTTTAGATAGTTTACCATTAAAACTAACTGGGTCTGATGCTTCTCATTTTTGAATGATTATACATTTTTGATTATATTCTGTTAACAGTTCTACTTAGGTTATCCATTTTTCCTTGTGAGAAATTTGGTAATTTGTCTCTTTTGGTTGATTTTTTCGAAGTCATTTTTCATGTAGGTGATTCAGTAATGATGATCCATCTTTATTTCTGATATTAGTTTTTCTCTTTTCTCTTTTTTGCCTTGTTCAGTACAGATTTATTGATTTTATTAAACCTTTCAAAGAAGCAGCTTTTGGTCTCATCTATTTCCTCTATTTCTTTCCTGTTTTCAATTGTAAATGCTTTTCATCAGAATTGCTCTGACATAATTATGGAACGAGTATCCAGTGAAGATAGAAGGAGAAGGGCTAAAGCTGAGTGTCTGTGCCTGTCTTCACTCACGCTCACTGTGTAAAGCAAAAGCAAAGTGGGGTGGGAACTCTGCATGACCTGATGAGGAATTCAAGTACCTTCCATGGACAAAAATGATCAGGAGAATCAGAGCTCTATTTGTAGAGTTAAAACGATGAATCCCAGGCAGGCGAGGAGGGCAAACCAGGAGACGGGGAAGAGTTCCTTTGACCTTTAATTATCTAAGACTAAAACAAAACAAATCTAAAAATGCATAGAAAATTTCCTATTTTTTTATATTAATGCAAAAGCTAAACACGTTTAATTTAAGAAAATTATAAAAACATAGTCAAACAAAAAGAAGAAAATAAATTAAATTTTACATTTCATTCCTCCCCTAGAGCCACCAAACTATTAATATATTAAAATACAAGTGTTCTTTTATTCTTTATTCTATCTGTATGCAGTTATTGTAATATAATGCATTTTCTTGTGTAAAAACCTTTAAAATATTAAAAAAAATAATGATTGGAGGAGATATTTGCAAATCATGCGTCCAATAAGATATTAGCCTCAAAATATATAAAGAGCTCATATGCCTCAACAACAACAAAACAAATAACCTAATCAAAAAAAAAAAGAAAGAAAGAATAAAAGACAGAAGATCTGAATAGACATTTTTCCAGAGAAGGAAAAGCAAATCAAAACCACAGTGAGATACCATCTCACACCTCCGAAAAGGCTTATATCAAAAAAAAAAAAAAAAGACAAAACTAGAAACAGTGTAGGCAAGGACGTGGAGATAAAGGAAACTTGTACACTCTTGATGGGAAAGTAAAATAGTGCAACCTCTGTGGAAAAACAGTATAGAGTCCTCAAATAACACAAATGGAGCTGCCATTTGATCTAGCAATTCTACTTCTAGGTGAGCACCCAAAGACTATAAAATCACTGATCAGAAAAGATATTTGCACCCCTGTGTTCATTGCAGCATAGTCTGCAACAGCCAAGACAAGGAAACAATCTAAGTGCCCGTCAACAGACGACTGGATGAAGAAACTGTGCTCTATAGACTCAGTGGAATTCTATGCAGCCATTAAAAAGATGAAATATTGCCTTTTGCAAAAAAACTTACATGGAACTTTAGGTAAGTATGCGTTAAATAAGTCCGAGAGAAAAAGAACAACTATGGGTAGTATAACTCATGTAAAATATAAGCAAACAAACAGATGAACTGACAAAAAAAACCTCCCAGGACTTTGAAAACAAGGCCGTGCTTACCAGAGGGGGAGTCAGGAGGGAACGGGGTAGAAAAGCAGAAGTCAGTGTGGTGATGGCACTAGACCTCTGGTGATGCATGGGGTGTGATCGACATGGTGACTGAGGTGTGCCTCTGTTCTCCTGCAACTTAGGGATGTAAATTAATGACATTAAAAATAAATAAAAGAAAATTTGTGAATCGTCTTAAAAACACATGCTGTGAATGTACCCGCAGCTCATTAAAGAACTTGGTTTTCTCATCTGTAAATTGGTGGTGACGGTGGTGGTGAATTTGAATGTTTACTTTCAGTGAGCCACCTACTAGTGCTGTTTCATTTCCTTTGTCTTATTTCCATTTCTGTCATGAATAATGAGATAATGAATATTCTTGTGGTTCTATTTTGCCCACATCCTTGCAATCCTCTGAGTATATTTTTAGAACATTAGACTCTTTCATAACAGTCATTCAACATCCCAAGGTTTCTGAAACGTGTTGCTAGCTCCTCCCTAGGAGCAGCTGTGGAAGGGTCATCCTCATCAGTCTGAAAACCAGCGCCCCAGCCCATATGTGGGCCTTTTCATCTTACAGACACGGAATCCAACCTGAAATATTCCTTTCATTTTTTTCTTTAAAAAAAAATTTTGATTTTTACAGAGGCACTTCTAATTTAAAGACTCTACCATCCCAGAGGACACATCTGGAAACAGTTCTTCACCCTCCTGCCCCAGGCCATCACCACCTCACTCAGGAGACCTCCAGCCCTCACCAGCTGCAGCAGAGAAAGCTTTCAAGTCCATGCTGAACCTGAGCTGAAGGAAAAGCAATTACTTGCTTCTTTTTTCCAGCTGATCTGGACAAACATCTCTAGAATCATTTCTGGAATTTGGAGGCATCTCAAGTGCTATAAACAAATAAACAGAAAACTCGAAGATTTTACCTCTGGCCTTTGGGCAAAAAGAAGCTTTACACACAGTTACACAATGCAATTAGTTCATTCGGTAAAGAACAGGGTCTGCTACAGCGATGCTTGCATCATTCATTGCGTGGCTGGTGGCTTAGAGTGCAGCTTCCATGCATGGCTGTAGTTGAGATTCTATAGATAAATCAGTGGTGGAATGCTTGAATGCTAATATCCCATATTCAGTATTTCCTTTGCTTCTTTGTATGGATGTTTATGATTATCAGTCAAGCTAAGGTCAAGCCTTCCACGTTTGAAGGAACACAGGCCTGCAGGATCTCACCCACCTTGATCAAGTTATGATTTTCTCCACTATAGAGTAGTAAGGGTTCATTTGATTGGAGAGGTGCTTATTTATAGCTAGTATTATGTCTTGATAATAAAAGATTATAGACAGGCTGTTAATTATCTGCTAAATGCACTATATTTTCAACACTTTGAAATGATGGGTTCCAGTTAATGTTTCATGTGTAAATGAGCACTTACTCGACTTTAATTAAAAGGAGTAAAAAGTGGCAACAACATGCTAAGGGAAGTTTTGGACAATTGAAACTTCCTGTCCTTATAGGGTGATGGTAATTGCGGTGATAAGGCAATATAGTCAGCTCTGCTTTGGGCTCACACTTTCTAGTTGGGTGTGTGTGCCTGCCAGTGTAGACTCTTGTGATCTCACACAGTCCTTTATGCTCCACCTATCTCCCATTCACTTGCAAATGCCAAGGCCTCAGACACTGGTAGTTTGCACTCCATCACACAACATCTGCCTGTGTGCTCTGCCCTATGTGCCGCCACCACTTTGGCCTGAGGGGCTACAGCAAGGGTGGATCAGACTCCATTTTTGTCCAGTCAGGCTGCAGAAAGCCTGACCCAAGACACTGACCCAGAGGACAGGATCATCCCTGCTTTGAGAGTCCTCCGAAAAATCATGTTTTCCCTTTCCCCAGAACAGTGAGATTGCTTTTCTCCAGGACTCATGAATGCACCGGAATCGTGTCCCTACAGGATGGCCTTATATTCCAAGCTCTTTATATGAATATTTCAAGTTGGCGAAATGAAAGCAGCTAGCCCAACAGCCTGAAATTTTCACAAAGGTGTTTTCTGCTGGCTTTGTTACTCTGCTGCACACTCTGCGATTAAAAATGGCCCACGATAGGATTTTCTGAAATGAGGTTCAAGTTCAGAATAATCCCAAATATAAGCATCTTAGGAAATGGGTTCTCTGTACCAGTTTCCAGTTTAAAACTTGGTCTAGCCTGGATTTAAGCTGTGGATAATGAGTTTAAGAAATCCAGGGGAGAAATATAAGCTTTCTCAAATAGCACTAGTAATGAAAATTCTATTTATGGGCTCAAAGTATAGAATTGGAGCACTGTTTCTACTAGTGTGTGGAGAGCTTTAATTTAGCTTCCAATTCAGGTTGAACTAGGCCAGATGGTTAACAAATGTATTCACTGTCTCCAGATAAAATTAATAGGATGCTTACTCGGTAAAAGCATAATGATGAGAAAGAATGGAGTAAGTCCTTATTTATGGCAATACTTATTTAAGAAGTAGGAGACCAGAGCAATAGGGGAGAAAGTGAAAGAAAGAGGGGGAAAACAAGCTTTGCTTTTATTATTTAGTAGTATTTCACAACTTTGAGGACCAACATTTCAGGCTATTGTGATGCAGAAAGTAGGAACAGAAGAGAAGATGGTACAGTCTCCCTTTGAAATGCAGGATCTGAGAATGCATTCTCTGCTATCTGAGGACTCTTCAACACTTCCATGAGAGAGTTGCTTCAGATTGGGTTCTTTATTCAGATTTGTAACCAAGATCAATTTCTACCTACTTGTGAAGATTAACAAGAAGAGGCAGAAGGGAATTGGAATTAAAAGGAAACAAAAATCACCAGGAATGAACTGACTGATGAGTAAGTTAGGAGGATGAGGCTGTCGTTTATTTGACTTAGATAGCCTGATGACACTGTCTCCAGAGATTGAGCAATAACCTTCATTCGAAAGGCCCCTCAAAGACACCCCCTTGCTCTATAGCTTTCTTCATATATTCATATAGTAACATTGCATTTTATAGAACCAATATGAACTTTCAGCAAATACTGTGTGGCTCAGGCCATCAACACAGAGAACCAGGTGGACTCCAGGAGGCGAGCAGAAGCCACAGGAGACAGCCTCCTGGAACCCCGATGGGATGGGAGGTGGCTCAGAGAGCTGGAAGGGAACGCAGTGAATTAGCCTGCACTGAACTCTAAGTGGAGGGGAATTGGCAGGTAATAATTTTAGCAGAAATTACCTGTCTAAACGTGAGTGCCATTCCGAAAAGGTAATTAGGATTGTTTGCAGCTGCCAGCTGAGTCTTGCGCTCAGATGACATCTGGAAGCCATCTGTCACAAAGCCTGGTACATAGTAAGCACTCAATTAATGCTCATTAATATTCACAAAATGCTCAGATTTCTTGTACAGGATTTTTTTCCCCCTCTTTGGAAAACACAGTCTAATTCCTCTTTTCCCTACCTCAGCAGCCCTAGAAGATTCCTAATTCACACCAGAGGCCCCTGCTCTGGTGACGAGGACTGGGCGCTACCCCGTGGTCAGGACACTGTGCAGTGGGAATGGGAATTGACTTTAGGCACCCTCCGTGCAGACAGTGTTCCCATTCACTCAGCGTGCAGACCTCTGATGCAGCTTCACAAGTCTTTCATCAATAATGTACTTGGAATGCCTGGAACCCTTATTAGAGAACAGGAAACAAATAGATTTAAACAAGGTCTCTTGCTCTTGAAATAACAGTAACAACGATTTATCATTAACATCAAACTTGGTGTTTCATGGATACTAGATAGCATGTTAAACATATAGGATGCATTTATTGCTTAATCCTCACAATAATCCTGTGAATTATCTAATATTATTAATCCCCATTCTATAAATGACAAAATTCATGCTTATAAAATGCAATGAAATATAACCGTTAAATGCAAGAGCTGCATCCTGCTCTGTATGCATAAGCAGTATTCTATTATGATAGTTTTGTTATACTGGTAATAATTATTATTTAAATAGAATGGTATAAACTTGGGAAAATTAACTAGCATTTAACAACTGAAGCGCACTACTAAAATAATTTCGTCTTTCACTGATTCCAGTTCTTTCCGCCCACTGTCCATTTGGGATGGCTTCAGAAAAAAGAGAGGGTGTGAAATCTAAAGCAGTCCATGCTGTGGCTTCAGAAGCGGCTCCGGGATAAAATGGGAACTTTTCATTGAAATGCGTGTGTATTTTATGTAACCTGTACCTTTATTCCGACAATCTCACTTACCAAGGATAATCAAGAGGCCCAGGACCATGGCATTCCTATACCGCAGTGACGTAACAAACCTGAAAACAAATGTCAGCATATAATTAGTTACTGTGAATTCTTATAAAAACCACTTGATTTCTCTCCCATCAGAAGTAAGCTTCACATGAATGTAGCCACAAAATGTACTCGCTAAGACTTTGAGTTTAATTGAAATGTTTGAATGACTATTTTTGATAGTTTACTTCATCTGAGAATGATAAAATACCAAGAGTATAAAATATAATATCCAAAAGGAAATTGGCTTGTTGTATAATTCAGTCACACGGACAGAAGGTAACCTTGCAAGTTTTTGAATCCAGACATTCAGAATGTATTTATCAAATTGGTGGGATTTTTGGGGGGTGCAGGGATGGGATGGGGTGGCAGGGTAGAAAGCAGAAAAAAAAGGACTCCCTAGGTTTAAGTGAAAAAAGAATGTATTACTAATTGGAATGTTTAAATAGAACACTTAGAGTTGGTGCATTTTGAGTTGTTTTTGTTTCTAGCCAGTCATGACTTGATCTCGGTGTGCTGTGTCTCTTTCCTTCCCCTTACTTTGTCTCCACATGCAATGCCTCCATTTCCTGGGAAGTTGTTTCCTAGATGCTCCAAGATTATATCCCACTTGTTACAGGCTGGTGGAGATCCACAAGGAACCCCTGTGAGTCCTTTGACTCTTGGTAACAAGTATTAGGTAGAAGCCAGACAAAAACTAAGAAGCTTTATAGGGAGCTCATGTGAGTTGGCAAAAGAGAAGGAGCTTCAAGCTGCTTCCTTGAGGGCAGGAAGGGCACAGAGGAGGCTGTGCAAGGGGAAGCCAGCCCAGGGGTGGCGTCCAAGGCGCTTCTTAAAGGCAGCCACAGATCGAAGCTTTTAAACTGTTCTTCAGCCACTTGAGGGCACTGGGAGGAATTGCAATTGTTGTGCATTCAGCAATTGACAGTGACTGTGACCTGGAGTTTCAAGAGCTTTCCCTGTATTCGGAGATTTTATTGCTCTTCCCAAATGCCTGGGAGAAAGCTGAAGACACAAGTTACTCTTAGCCTGGTCTGGCAGAGTCGAGATTTGAAACCGCAGAGGGGCTCGAAGCGGGCCCTTGGTTATGGGCTGTGATAGATGAGATTCCCAGTCTCAGCAGCAGACACCTGCAGATCCCCCAGGTGGAAGGCAGGAGGCCCAGGTGTCTTTAATAATAGACACTTGTGTCTGGGAAGGGCTAGCTGGAGACAGTCTGCCATCAGAGAGTTGTTCCCTGAAGTGACACGTTTTTCACCCTTCTTACTTTCCCTTTGGAACTTTATTTTCTTCACTACATTAGGGGAACGGGAGTCGGTGGTTACACAATTCTAGGGGAAATGGGAAAGTAAAGTGATTAGAGCAGAGGCACGGTTGGTAAGGTGATTAATAATTCCCCAAAGCCGGTGGACTGAACAAAGAAGGGGAGGGGTCTACTTGCTCCTGGGTCCTGTTCCCCGCAATCGCTGTCACTGAGCAAACCCGGGTGGAAAGAGGCCCCTCTTCCGTAGCTCCTCCCACAGCCACCCCAGGTGGAGGACAGATGCTCCGGCTGGGTACTGTTGGTCCTGCAGCGGACCAGCCACGACGGCCACCATACAGCAGCCTCCACTGGCTGTCCTGAAGCAGATGTGGTCCTCCCCACTCACACTGATGGCCTAGAGACAGGGCAATTTGGGTTTTCCGTGGAAAATCAAAATACAGACTAAAAGATATATGTCCACGGCAGATCTGGAGTCCAGGCCTCATCCCTATGCCCTTCTTCAGAGTGGAAAGATCTCGAATTAGAATCCAGGGCGCTCAGTCTTCTAACCTTCTCCCCGACTGAATGGAGAAGCCTTTTCACGTCTACAAAACTGAATGAAGAAAACAAAACCTCAAGGACGTTCTTTCTTAAGTGAGAAGCTTTGAATTTCCTGCCTTTTGCTCTAATATTCCAATGTAGTTTTGACCAGTTAGGCACTAAGTCCCCAAAATATGCCCACAACCCTTGTTTTGCTCAAGGGTAGCACGCTCAGGTTTTGGTCTCAGATGCCATTGACGTTCAGCTCCAGAGCAGACCACGTCTCTGTGTGTCTCCTGGTTAGATAAAAGCACCACACTGAGGCATATTTCAGTTTCCGCACAATTGGTATAGTCATTAACGCTGAGCGTGGTTAGAGCATATTGGGGATTTCACTAAATTGGTTTTCCAAGTAGCTGACCTTGAAGAATAACTTTCTTCAAGTGATTTATTAGAAGTGTTCTTAGGAAGAACCATGGAGTTTTGATGTGGGAAGAGAGAGGAGGCGAGCAGAGGCCCCTAGAGGTGACTTCAACTCAGTCCCCAGGGAAGCGTGACAGAGTACAGGTCATACCCAAAAGGGCCAGACTGTCAGGGCAAGGCAGCTACAGTGTTGGGAAACTGCTGGGCATATGGAAACTGTGTTCAGCATTTCTCCTGAAGGGAAGGTTGGTGACAGCAACGGGAGCTGGTAGCTGGTAGCTGCCAGTGGAGGCCATCTTGACTGCTGAGGGTGAAGGCGCATCAGGACTGGGGTGCATACAGGCTGATATTTCCGGCTGCTCACCATGCTGGAGAGGCACCGGTGGACACAGGTTGTGCGTCACCCCTCCAGCCGGTGCCTGGCAGGGAGTTATTTTAGGAAAGTCAGGGTGGTGGGAGTGCCCCAATGAACTAGGCCCTTCAGATGGAAATCCACTGTGTAACCTCACAGTGGCTGTGGCGTCTGTGCTGCCTGGTGAGTAAGCACAGGGATGCAGAGGCACAGAGAGCTGCTAATAAAGGCCAGCTCCTCCCACTTCAGTTAGGGGAAAAGTCATCGCAATGACGTGCACATTGGGACACATATTGTGCCTGACCCGTTTGTGGTTTGTAAACAGTAATTGTTTGTTGTGACAGCATTATAGTTCTTACTAAGTCAGGCTGCTCCATTACTGGCTTAGAAACTTAGTTGTGTTCAAAATCAATGCCTGTCTTCATCATCACAGTCACTTTGGACCCAACTGTCCTGTCTGGAGATTTTAGGTTAAAGTCTTTTCAGCTGGATATTTTCCATACACTCTCCATAACCACAGGTAGGCTGTCACCAACAGGAAACAAAGCATCATAAATAGGCACAATTTCATGACTATTTGGAGCCTCTATTTTCTCTTTATAAATAATTTTTCTTAGAATTTTTTATTGCTTGGCTCATGCAGGCTCATTGCAGGAAAATCATGGAAAATAAAGATAAGCAGAGTTGAAAATAAAAGACATTCATATCTTCTCTACCACCCAGAATCAGTGTTCGCATATGAACAGAGTCAGGCCGCCTGTTTCTGGATTGGGTATTGCAGATGCTATGAGATTCACTGGACTTGCCGCAGGTCCTTCTGTGTGAATCGGTGTTCTTCTACAACTTATTTTTGTTTCTTATTCCGTAAAGCAAATGAAAAAGAAAACCAGTTATCTGAGGTTAATTGTTGGCAAGAATCTGCCATTTTACTAAAATGTCAACCTTAATTTGGGGTAAGTAGCAAGACATTTTAAAAGGACAAGAATAAATTTATTATAATAATGATTTTATTTTGTGTTTAATGAAATTCAAGTTATTTTTAGCTAGCTGCTAATCCCGAGAAAGAGATGGATCAAGTCTTGGTTTGGGGATGCGCTTCCCTACAAGTACTGTACACCTCCCTGCATTTGGCCGGGTGCACAGCTCCGCGCACAGGAAGGTCGGAGTTGTTTGCCAATAAAAATTCCTAGGGCTTCATCGGTTTTCTTGCTTTATTTGAAGTCTCCACTGAGCCATCATCACACATTGTCTAAAGTTTTCACTGCTCAAAGTCCTACATTACTTTTGTTGAATTGAAGAAATTCTGTCTCTTCTATAAGGTTTACAATTTGGTTTTGCAAAATGCTTGGTTATTATTATTATTATTAAAATATATTTAGACTAGAAATATCTTAATCATCTGAAAATCTATTAAAGAGTGAAGAATAATTTGACAATAAGAGGGTAGGTTCTATATACATATAGATATGTGTGTGTGTCTATATATATATAGCTTAGTATATATATAATGTATATATATATAGCTTAGTATATATATGTATACATATATAGCTTAGTATATATAGATATAGATTAGTGTATATATATATGGACACACACATATCTTAGGAATTAATTTTGCAAGTGTTTAGTTTGCTAAGGACTATTTTTCTGTCAAAAGTTTATTTATAGCCAGCATTTCTTTATATGGGATCTGCCAAATAGGCCTCCTTCACCATAAATTTTTTAATTTGTGGCGTATGTTTGGACACTTAAGAGTCATATATTATAAGCTGTATTCTTGTTCTCTTAAGATATTCATATTCAACTGAAGATATTAGAAATCATGCATTAAGGTAAATTTCTGTAAATAAAGGAATGCTTTACAAATTCTATCAGAAGAGAGAGTACAATGTAAAGTTAGGTTATTATTTTGAGATAGGATAGAAACGAATGCATTCTTCTGAGTATCATGGTGCCTGTATTCCCAGTGAATGTGGAAACCTTTAATAGTACCGACCCACTTGATAGTCTAGTTTACAAACGAGTCTTTAGTTTCCTATTAGCTCCAGTTCAGCTGTAAGCAAATCTGCATTTTTGTCAGAGAAAGAATGAATAGAGGGAGCTTGTCCATTCTTAAATTGAATGTCCTCACGAAGAATTTTCTGACATCATATGTAACTTGATGACATCTTGCTGCTATCTTTGTACCCTATTTTCTCGGTTCAGTACTTTAAAAATGTACTTGTCTTTCATCGTTTTTCTATTGTACATCTGTCCACTAGTCTGTAAGCAACATGAGGTCAGAGAGTACGTCGGTTTTATTCCCCAGTTTATTCCCTGATCACAGCACCGTCACTCGGCCAGGACAGGAGTATCATCATGCGTTGCAACTGCTGGATGAGTGAATGGCGAATGATTGCATGATCAGAAAACCAGGCACAGTATAACAGAGCGCCTGAATGTTTTCCCTTGAGATTTATTTTTCAGGACACTCATTAGATCCTGCTGTCATAAAGGCTAAACCATCTTCTCTTCTAATGAGGTGTAACTGTTCAGTCCAGTCCCTGATATTAGCTGGCGGAGATTGGATGGAAGCCCGTTGCCAGGGAAAGTCAAGTACAGCAAATCCCGAGCTATCCTGGAGATCCCGAACTTCCAACAGGAAGATGAAGGCTTCTATGAATGCATTGCCGCCAACCTTCGGGGAAGAAACCTTGCAAAGGGTCAACTCATTTTCTATGGTGAGCCTAGAGAATTTCATGAAATATATAAATGGTTTGGTAATATCTTCACAGTAAATAGTGAAGTCATTAGCATGTTGTAGAAAAGTGTCATGGAAAATTAGGGAAGATGCAGTTCCAGGTTAAGATGTTTAATACAATGATTAGCAGGTAGGAAAGATCATGTTTAATATATGGCTTTAATTTGGGTCCAGTCTATGTGTGCTGTTGTTTATTAGAATACCTGGAAAATGTCAGTAGCGTCATGTTAAAGTTATAAAGTTTGCAATAATATTACAAGGGCAGCAAGCAATCCAATATAGTGGCCATAAAACATTCACCAGCAGCCTATGATAATCTTAATTGTAATTCTGCTTAAAATTTATAAATGAAGGAGAAAGTAAAAGGAGAAGCATAATACTGAATGCTAGTTGTCAGCTTTTTATTTTTTTCCCCCAATTGTTTCTACTCATATGTAGGTAATAGAAAAGAAAGTCATTACTTAGTTAAAAAAAGAAGTATATATAATATGTCTAAAATATACATTTGCCTCAGTTACCAGGATTTCTAAGATGATAAAAGCATTTATATACCTGAAAATATTTGTATGCCTTCTTTCGCCCTGGCTAAAATATATACTTGCATGAAATTTGCTTCTTTTTCTTTTTTACATCAAATAAGCTATAGAATATACTCCAGTATTATAAAGATGTTTGATGTCTTCAAGGAATTCTTAACTTCTCCACTCAATTTAATACATTTATACTAGAGAACTTAAAAAATGTATTTATACATGGCCCAAAATACGTCTCTTTGTGACATGTTTACAATAAATAATAAAGTAATTTGAGAAAAAATATTTTTGGATAACTACAAAACTGTAACGTATTGTAATTACCTCACAGGAATGCCGATTGAGTGTCCTGTGGGGGAACATATTGTGCCTTGGATATATTATTTTCCCTTTCCTTTAGAATTTCCAATTTTAACCTGAAATGAAAACTGGTATTTTATATATAGAATATGATTTCCTACTGATAATTCCTCTATAGTTGTAGCAAAGCTAACAACAACACTCTCTCTCTCTCTCTTTCTCTCTCTCTCTCTCTCTCTCTCTCTCTCTCTCTCTCTCTCTCTCTCTCTCTCAATCTCTCTCTCTCTATATATATACATGTATATATTCCCCCCATTAGCTCTTGTTTTTAAACTAAAGGTTTTGAAATCTAGCAGTCTTGTGAATTAAGCTCTAAAGATATAAAGATACAACTGGAAGTTGTTGTTGTTTTTTTGCTGGTACCACAATCAAACAGCTTTGGATAGTTTTTTTAATGCATCTCTCATTTTTCTATTATATAGACAAAGATATAACTAAGAGATTAGCCAGAAAACAGAGATACTTATAAACTTGAAGACAATAATAAAATATTTTCTCCTGCATGGGCACTGCCACTCTTAGCTAACATAGCTTTTAATTAACTCCTATACTTCCCAGGAAAAGAAGTAAAAGTAAATTTTAGTAATATAGCTTAGAAGCTTTAGATAAGTTGAGCAAGATGTCACAGATAAAGTTTGTCTTCTCCAAGAGAAGGACCCCCAGAGTCTTCTGAAGCTGAGTTCTTCACTGAGCTCTTCAACATGGTAGTCCACCTCCAACCACGTGACATCTCACCCCATGTCACCACTGAATGAGTCCAAAAGTCCCTAGTGGGGAAGTCATGGAAAATTGGTTAAAAAGATAAATATTATGCTTCTTGATCACCTGTCAGTTTACTTGTTGGACACCCCCAAGGATGTCCAGAAAACGGACTCAATTACCTGAGAACCAATTAATACCTGCAAATATCAAGAATCCCTCCTTTTTGTGATATTTCCCTGTTTAAGTTAGAAGTCAGAACCCTCTGTACTGTGTCCCTGCAGAAGAATTAAGTGCCCTTCTACAGCCAGTCAATAGGAGAAAAGAAATCTAAATCCAGCACCCATATGGTCACCCTAAAGTCTCTTTTATTGATGTATTTTCTGTGTAGTTGAAGATTTGGAACTTTTCAGAGCCCTAAACATCCAAAGAATGTGCACATTAAAAGTTGAATATTTTAAAGTTACAGTGATTGCAATAAACGACAAATCAGAGGCAGCTCAACCTTTTCCAGTGACATGAATTTTATATGAGCAAGCATCTCATCTCCTGGGTCAAATATTTATTAAAACACAAAATAATTATCTAAAAATTATAAAATTTATTTAAAAATGCACACAACCATAATTCACTTTTGTCAATACACCCAGCTCTTCTAAGTCTTGCCCTGATTTTCTCAGGACCACCTCCCTGAGGAGATATTGAGAACTCTGGAAGTCAGACATACTTATACAACTTCCAAAGATCTTGTGCCACTTCTTACTCCCACCCCTGCTACAGCAGTGGCTCAGAGCAGGGCATCCCTGATGGTCTTGTCTCAGGGGCCAATTGAAGTACCTTTTGTTTCCCACTGGGGTTTTGTTTGGTCTTTCCAAGAGGCTCCTCAGCACTTAAACACACACATATTGGATATTAAACTGGCACTACCATCGAATGGCTGATGAAGCAATTATTCCTCTGCCTGTCCCTGGTAGGCAGTCATAGAACTCCTTGCACTTGACAAGCTAACATGACCATAGTTGGTGACCAACTCTATAACTCATCCTTGCACCAACTCTTTTCTCCCCTTTTTGCTAGCATTGTTTCTGATGTCTAATCTTTGCACTAGTATTCCCAGACAAACAACTCAAACACAACCCTTGATACAGGCATTTTTATCATAGTTGAGACAGTATCTTCTCTGTTTTCTTACTATGTCTTCTTATCCTGGTTGCCTAATATTTCTGCAAAAATATGCTATAAGCATTGGAAGGACAATTAATTGCAATTACACATGTAAAACACCTGACTCTTAATAGCCTGAGATTTCCAGGGAAGACTCATCTATTCCTACATATTCTCACACAGAGAGAGTTCAGAGTTGGCGTACATTTTCTAATTTGTCCTATATACTCTTTGGCATGAAATTATTCTCTGGCCTTGTCATGCTCTTGAACCCTTTCCTACAATTCCCAAGTTATGTGATGGAGCAAAAATGGCAAACCACATGGATTTCTCTTGTGCCAAAGGCAAAACAGTATTTCTGTTCCCCACATTGAGACACTTTCATTTGCTCTCCATCAAATCATGCAAGTGCATGGTGTGGAGCTTCACCTTTCTGAGTTCTACAACCCCTGGAATGTCGATAATGTCTAGGATAATTGACCTGCCAAACAGTTTCCCTTGTCTCTTTTTGGAACAGCCCCGCCAGAATGGGAACAAAAAATCCAAAACACATACCTGTCCATCTATGACAGCTTGTTGTGGGAATGTAAAGCTAGTGGACGGCCAAGCCCCTGGTACACGTGGTTGAAGAATGGTGAGCGCCTGAACCCAGAGGTGAGTACTGCTCTGTGTTAAAGATTCACCTGCCCGGCAAGGGAGTCTTGTGACTGCCAGCAGTGGCTAATGTTTGTGGAGTGTTTCTTAGGTGCCATGAAATGTAGTGCTATCTTTACAGACACCACTTTACTTTATCCCTAAACACTCTCAAAGTAGCTGTTATATTACCCTCATTTTTCTAATGAGAAAACTAAGAATAGAGAAGGCAACTTTTTCAAGCTCACCCACTCGTCAGTGAGAGCTCAATCTTGCAGATACAACAGAGCATCATTCATCATGGCTAATACCTGTTGGTTTCTTGTATGGGCTAAAGCTAGGCCTTGTGTTAAATATTTGTCCATGCACTATCTTGTTGTATTCTCATTATAACTTTATGAGAGAAACATAATTATTTCTTTATTTAGATGAAGAAAATCAGTTTCAGAGAGGTAAAGTCACTGCCCGTAGTTACCCAGCAAACAGTAAATTTGGGAGTTAATGTCCTAAACTTCATCTGACTTCAGGGCCTAAACTCTTAATCATTTCCCCCATATTTTGCTCTTATGTCAATATGTGATTGTCTCTAAACCCCCAAGAAAAGGGAATGAATCCACCAGCCACGACTTTCAATCTAAAGCTTACTCATGTCTACAATATCTGGAAAATGAGACAGAGTTGTTTTTTTCCCATCAATTTATACAAAAAACTGTGTTAATTCTCCCTTTTACATTGTGCATGTAGCAAGCCAGGCTCACAGAGAACATCTGTTGTTTAGAAGCTGACTGTAATGAAGGACTTTGTTTCGGCTTTAGTGGTATTTTCTTCCTGCATGCCTTTTGCATTGAACATTCTCATTTCCTCTGGCCTAATTTTATTGTCTTTAAAGGATGGTAATCACCACCTTGAAATATGTTGTTTTAAGTTATATTTGCGCTGTTGAATTATTCCATCATGTGCACTCAAAACTGCATTTCTAAAACCCAAATGGGACCTGGGAACAGGTTTCAACTCCACACACTTCATCATAGACTGCAAGAATTTAGCTTTCCGACTTAATAGCTCAATTAGAAAATCTTAGAGTCATCACAGGTCAAGTCTTTCTGAGAATGTATTTTTAAAAAGCCAAGGAAATATTCTAATTATTATATCCATGCTGGGTATTATTGTCAACATGCTTCCTGGAATAATTAGAAGAGTGGAATGTGCCAGAATTAACTTATTTTCTATGTAACAGAAAGCTAACACACGTTCTGTGCAGAAAACACCAATTTTCAAAGAAACACACTAGCAAATCACCAAAATTACACGAAACCTGTTTCCATCTTTATAAAGTTCAGAAAACTGCTCAGGACCCTGAGTATATTAAACTAGTCTTTGTAAGTGTCAGTTCTTATACCTAAATTAGCAATGTATTCAAGTCAAAAGAATGCCTATACTAACATGCTGCATCTTTGCATGACTTTTTCTTTTAACTAGGAAAGAATTCAAATCGAAAATGGGACACTTGTCATCACGATGCTGAATGTGTCCGACTCTGGTATCTACCAGTGTGCTGCCGAAAACAAATATCAGATAATTTATGCAAATGCAGAACTGAGAGTATTAGGTAAGTCATTCATTTATAACCAAAAAATTCAAAATGACATTTTAGCAAGCTATGATTATAATCGGAATCCAATTTTTCTGTAAATTAGAAATGCTTCCCTTGACATAATGGGGGATGTCTAAATTAGCTTTTGAAAAAAACTCAAGGTGATCATTATTAGTCTGCTTGGGTGATGCATCAGATTTCCTGGGGAGCCTGCTGTGGGTGCATCCAAACCAGAAGCTGATCCTAGCATGGAGCTTGGGGCACAATAGGACAACAGCCATGAGGAATGCTTTCAGCTGTAAATAAAAAAAGAGACCATCCATTTATAGTGACTTAACAAGAGGATTTATGCTGCTTCTTAACGTGACTGGGCAATGACATTACAACCTGATCCTGCTGTTCTGCAACCATTCCCTGGGGTCTGCAGCCCCTTTGCCCCAGGTTGGCTGCTTGTCCCTGCAGAAATCCAGCTGATTCATAGGCAGAAGCCAGAGACAGCACCCTGTCCTTTCAGATCAGAAAAGCAAACTTCCCTGAGCTGCACAGCAAATTTTTTATGCCATTGACTGGTACCTGCCACCCAACCACTCAGACCTCCAGGGAAGCTAAAAAATAAAAGAGGGGGGGCTTGCAATGGAAAATGCGGAGAGAAGCAGTTTGGGAGCAATATTTGGGGCCAGCCAGACAGAGGTGTTGTGACTCCAAGTAGTCATCTATGTCTTTCAACCCAAGGCTTCCTTAGTGGTGGGGACAGAGATGGAGATGAAGAGAGGGTCAAGCCGAAAGAGACAACATTGCATGGACTTACAGTGATGGACATCTTTCAGTCACTCTTACTGACATTTGCGGTCTACTCAGCATCAAAAATGTAATTGTCAATACTAAAGTGATCCTTTCTTTCACAGAGTCCATAGTTTCACAGAGAAAAAAAAAAGTCATTTTAGACTATCATGTGGCAGGTTGAACATACACTAGCTGGGAGACAGTCTCTTCCTGTGCGATCAGAAGGAAAAGTGTGCCAGGGCACCAGGGCAGAGAAGCATCGCCTGCAGCCCAGCAGTGGGAGGGAGAAGGGCCCGTGGGAGAGCAGGTGGACGTGGGGGCATGGGGCTCACATCCCGAGCTGCAAAGACTTGGGTGCACCTTGGGCCACCTACCAAGTCTTCACACTCATCAACTATGTTGGTCAACATTTATTTAGTGGGGCCAGAGTGAAAAAGGACCAAGATTTTCTTTCTTTGATTTCTGCCCAGTCTGCTTATTCCCCCAGATCCAGACTCTCGGCGTTCTGCTGGGTAAAGGCTTGCCCAGCCTCATCTGACATGGTGCCAGAGCATTTCTGGTTTATATGGCAGGTGTTTCATTCTTACACACACACACACACACTGCATTCCTGCAGAAGGTCATTATCTTGGCTGGAATAAAGTTAGTGATTTCCCTAATTAGGGTTAAAATCCCTCTTTCCTCCAGAACCATCTTCATCCCTTTGTTGTAAAAACTCTCAAGAATGACTTTTTGTGACCCACAGCCTCCTCCCTGCTGCTGCTTACTACTAGCTTTTAAGATCACAGTGACCAGCCTCACAACAAAACAGTGTGCATCTAACGACTACAAACTTTGCATCTCACATGATGCTATAGTTCTGTGCAAAAAAACAATACTTACTGTATTCGCTTTACAAATGAAAACAGAAACTTGGATTTGTGAATTTGGTGGCTGGTCCCAGGACACCTTGATCAAGTAACTTGACAAAGAGTTGTATGTAAGATCTTAGATTCTGTCTAATCCATATGATAATCTCAGGCCACTGCATGTTAAGTGAATCATTTAACAATCATTAACAATTGCCTTTTTGTTTTTAGCCTCAGCTCCTGATTTCTCAAAAAATCCCATGGAAAAAACCTCCATTGTGCAAGTGGGTGGGGACATAGCTATAGAATGCAAACCCAACGCATTCCCCAGGGCTATTGTCACCTGGAAAAAAGGAACAGAGAGCCTGAGACAAAGCAGAAGGTCAGTGAGTCCCTTTTGTTTTTCTGTGTTGAGATGTTTGATGGTAAGCTATTTTACAAACCTGTTGGGCTCACAGGTGTCTCCTGTGAAACAAGCAACTGCAGACCTGGAGACACTACCATTTTCCCAGGAAGAACCACGAATCTCATGAGACTCAGACCTGTTTGCCTAACTTGACTCGGCTGCAGTGTTTTCAGTGCATGAGCTTGTCATAGCATTTAAAAAACCCTTTAAGACCTTTGAGGTGTCTGCTTGCAGGCTTTGTCCTTACCACCTGCTGGGATCTCAGTGAGCAGAGCATCACACAAAGGAGAGAGACACAAACCTGCACACCAAGTGTAATTTTTAAATAGACACACAGGTGTCCCGAGCAACCAAATGAATGCAACATCCCGCAAAATGTTGGAGTTCCTGGAGAAAAATGTGGTCTCCTTCCACACAGATGTGGTTGAGAATCTGGTCAGTGCTGGTGGCTCTGGGGGACGGGTCACACACAGCAGATGCCATCCTTACTGAGAACATTTTCCTTGGATCCTGCGGGCGTCTAGGGGCAGAACCAGGCTGCTCTTTGGGTGCCTGTGCACCTTTGTGAGCTGTGTGAGTGCACCTGTGTGTAAAGGACAGCGGGCCCAGTGGTCTGTGTCACTTTGTTGTGAGCCAGGCAGATGACACAGTGAAGAGACAGCAGGTAAGGAAAAGGCAGGGCTAGGGTCCCAGTTTAATGCCTCTGGTATCTTTTTAGCTTCAGAACAGCCCCGAAGGTCATATCAGATCAGCATCCATCGTCTCACTGTGAGAATAGGGGTGATGATATAGTTTCCACACACAGATGCATCATGATTCTGCCCTCCTGTCACTATGGGGTTTCATTGCAGTTTCCAAAAAAGGGAAACAAACACACAGACACAGTTATCTCCTGAACTTTCATGCAAACAGTGAAAAGAGGCTGAGCCCTGCAGAATGCAGCAACCAAAGAGCTGCTATGTGGGTTAGTGACTCTGTGGGCTTAGCTCCACCTGCCTGCCTGCTCACAGGAAGACTTCATCAAGGGCAGGACTCCAGACTGTGTGGGAGATCACAGGCGCGCTGACAGCGGTGCTGGCTTCACGGCTTCTTTGTATTTGTATCACGGTGATTTACAAAGAGGCTGAAATGTAGGGTAGGGTGGGGAGGAAGGGATGGAAAGGAGGAGGGAGGAGGAAGGGGAAAAAGGAGAGAGGGAAGGAGAAAGAGGAAGGAAGGAGAGAGGGATGGAAGAACCTCCTTTCTAACCCCTGTTTAAACACAACACAACTGTACACATAGGAAGATCAAAAGAAGCAGATGCAGAAAACAGTAGAAATATTTACAATGATTCCAAGTAGGAATCATTTTTAGTTCTTGACCTTGGGAATACATCAGTAGTGAAATATCCTTTTTAAGTCTTTGTTATAAAACTTCTATATGGTACTGTCTACTTTGAAATTTCTTGTTCCTAACTCTTGCTTCCAATAAAGTATAACTACCTAGAGATGGTTGAAAGAACCCTAAAGAAGTCTGTTCAAAGTAATCTTCATGTATCATCCTCTATAAAACATGGTTTTGCTTTTGGACAGTTGCCTCTTACATGAATTAAGAAAGTAGATATCATGTAGTTTGGGAGGAGGAAGCTTAGCCTGGATGCTCAGACCGGCTCCCACTTCTACATCCAGACATGCTGTTTTCTACAACGCAAGTGAATCTACGCAGCTCTTTGCTTTTGGAAGGAGTCTCAGGCTGTCACATGATTTAGCCCAGTTTCATGTGTGGAAATTTGATTCAAGGTCAATATGGTTATCAGGTTTCATTGGCCCGTTGGCACAGCTGAAATCCTGACTAAGAGTCCCAGCCTTAGAAGTGCCTGTTCTCATGGCCGGCATCAGACAGAAAAGATCTCCAGCTAGAATGGGCACCCGGAGTGCAGTCGGGATGAATCCAGATGGAGCTCAGCCTGGTCAGGCATTCCAGGCAATGAGGGAATCAGTTCCATCTGCTCCCTTCTAGGAACTGAGGAAGCATTGATTTATTTTTTCACCCCCTGATCAGCTTAGCAAGTGAATGGCCAGGAATCAAAGGTTTCCATTTATCTCCTTCTGCCCTGTGACTGCTGGCTACCTGTTTGGGATCACCTGGAGAATTGAATAGAAAGTGTGGGAAACATTACCCCCAGGACAGAAGCTCACAGTTGTCCCCTGACAGGAGCATGAAATACATCTGAGAGTGGACAGACAGCCTAGAACAATAAAAGTGAAGACACAGGAGAAGGTTTCCCTTTTACTGAAAGAATGGTAATTGGATTAATTAGTAATCCACTGCATTTCTCCCTTATTTCCTGAAATCAAATCCCATCAAATCCAGCTGTATGTCAGACAAATTGCCTTTAATAATGAAAATCACCATTTTATGCACCTCCATGTGCAGGGCAGTACTCTAGGCATTTTATATACCTTACATTTTTTTTTCACATCAGACCTGTTCCTAAAGGACACAGCTGTTGCAGACTCTGGTGATGTGTGACACACTCTTGCCCTGGTCATCGCAGATTGCTCCGTACAGAGATCCCGGTGGTGGAGTCTACCCTTAGTACGAGGGCACGTGGCCTGTCCCTGGACAAGAAACCTGAGGGCACCAATCCAGCTCCCTACCCCAATGGTTCATGTGCCTGTGACAGACAGACATGATCAGGGCATGCAAATCCTGGTTCATCAGGACGCTGATCCAATGACAGCATGGAGCCCAGCGCTGGGCGGGGTGCAGGACCTGCAGAGCTGGGAACCGTGAGTGGCCTGACATCAGGGGTGTGTGCAGTTGAGTCGGAAGGGTGCACCCTGTGTCCAGCCCGGAGCCTCTCAAACACCATCCATGTGGACAGGGCAGGGGAAGGGGAAGAGAGCGGGGGGAGCAGCATGCCAGAGGGCAAGGAGGATAAAGAAGCAGGAATAGAAGACAGGCACCCCGAGGTTCCTTGTGACACAAAATCACTCACTTTATGGTGGCTTCCTTAGGAGGAGGACTTTGAAGGGTCAGCACCAGGCACAGAGGGGAGACAGGATGACAGTGAGTCTCTGTTCCCCAGTCTCCACCACACAGGTCCTTTAGTTCCAGAGCCCACTGCCCAGCACTCTTCGACCTGGTCAGACCCGCTGACCTGCACCCCTCCTGTGGGGGCTGACTGGTGTCTGTGACGGGGAGCTGGGGCACAAGTCCTTGGTGGACCCCCTTCCATGTGTCCTTCCACGTCTGCTCCTTTACTTTTACCTTGAGCCCATGTGCTGGGTCTCAAGGAGACATTACTTTGGCCACAAGTGACACCAGCACATGCCCACCGGCCTCCCACCCCCTACAGAGGGCCCATGGGGCAGGTGTGTTGACCCATGGTGGCTTTTTCACCTTGACATTGTGTAGCCCAGTGCGTGGGAGGAGAGTGGCCAGTGGCACACCACCATCTGTCCCCTGGAAGAAAAGTGATGAGTGCTGAGTGCCATGCTGACGGCATCTTGTCGGTCCTCAGGACACAGTATGAGCCGCTCACACTGGGCCCTTGGCATGTGGGCGGGTCGTCTGTCCCAGGAGAACAGCTGGAGATGCAGCAACCCTCAGGCACCCTGTGGTGTCACCAAAGGGCTAACCGAAGCATCCCTTCATGTGCTGGTCATTTGGGCCCACATCTCTCCACCTGCTGCCCAGTTCCCATCCATCCTTGGCCCTCTGGGCACTGACACTAGCCTGAGCACTGACCCTGTAGCGCGACGGGTGCAGAGAACAGCACACTTGTCCACACTCCCCACCTTTAAGTCCCAGCCGGCCGTGGCCTTGGCTGGGCCATCATCGCTGGAGGCCCCTCTGTGAATGCTCCACCCACAGCAGGTGATGTCTGTGACTTTCGCCCGAGGGCAAGCACAGGAAGCTGAGCAGGCCCCTCTGGATATCTGGATCGAGTCCTAGAACATGTAAGCCTACAAGCTACTGGCTCCTTCAAGCTGGATGAAGCAAAGAGCCTTCGAGGGATGCTCACCAGAGCTGTGCCAAGACTCGTGTGAAGCTGGTGTGGACATGCATATCTCTGCTCCAGAGAGAAGAGAAGCCACTGAATGCCACCTTGAGAAACAGGTTTAGTGCAAACACAGCTCTTCAAGAGCAGAACCTGCAGCATTGCGCCCCGAGCTGCTCCAGCCCTGCGCCGACTCTCACCCCACCTCTGTGATCAGGGGGCCCAAGGATGGACAGTGAATGTGGGGTGTGGAACGGACTCTGCACTCTAGCTCTTGCTGCTAGTTTTCAGTGACATTTCTATCTTCCACAGCATATTCAACAGCAATGATTTTATAGACAGAAAAGGTCAGTTATTAGTACAATTTATACAAATGACCTTTTGTTCTTGGTTTGACTTTTGAGGAAAGAGAAGATACTTGATATTCTGAAAGTTTGATGCACCTGATTTAGGAGAGACGGCAGCAGGACAGGTGTCCCCACAACAAGCTTTCAGAGATGCTGGCGGACATGTGGAAGATAATAGAGAGAAATCAATAGATCGAAGTAGAATTGCCATCTTGATAGAGTCTTTGATCTGTTGAAGGAGGAAAGGCAGCCCTGGTGTGAAATTCAGTCTGGTTAATGTCAGTGTGAGGAGGGAGGTGCAGACACCGTTTTTGCCTCTGGCTTTTCTTTCCCAGTTTCCTTTATCACTTTTTTTTTTGCAATCAGCTTTTTACGTATTTTCCAAATGAAGTGTATGCAAGAATACATTTCATAAAATATCAAAAACTAAACGAGTTGGGCTAATGTCCTGGAGGAGAACCCAGCTCACTCAGCTCTGTCCCCTTGCAAGGCATCCCTGGTGCCCCAAACCCCAGATCTCCTGCGAGTGAAATCTGTGATTTACTGATGTGGGTGACCCATCCAATTCCCTGTGTCACTTGTCAAACAGTTCATTATTTATAACGCAATTGCAAACCAAGTTCATGTGTGGGCGAAGTCCTCTGGCTTAGATCTTTGAATGAGCACAGAGCCCGGGACAACTGACGGGTCACCTTGACATCATCCACACCACCTACATGCACATGTAGGCTACCCATCAATGAGTGTGTGGGACTCTGTCCCAGGAAAGAAAAGTGGAAAGCAGGTGTGTCAGGGCTGTCTGACTCCATAGACGGTGCTGACACGCTGCCTGTCCAGTGCCCAGCAGAGACCTGATGCTGACACCTTGCTCCGTCGAGTCCTCTGTGAGCAGACTCAGAGCACACTGAGCCTCCTGCAGGTGACAGGCTAGTAAGGGATGAAGTAATGACACACATGTTTCGTTCTGTTGCAGAGTAAATTAACCAATACAAACATGAATCTTTTCAGACTTGACCTGTCTTATCATATAATAACAATAGCAATTACCATCACTATTAGTGCTATCTCTGCAATACCTGTCATGCATTTTTATTAAGTTTGATTAAGTTTATTAGGATGATACATTGTATCATTTAATTTTGCAAAATACCTGGAGAGAGCGTAGTACATATTCACATTTTTAGATGTGTAAAGCAAAGGCTGAGGAAGGGAAGCCTCGCACAAGGAATTCCAGGAAGCTCAGACTCCAGTCATGTGAAGTCTGAATACCACTCTGCAGGCCTTTAGTTTGCTTTCTGATATAATTTAGTATCCATCTGTGGAGCTAAAGAAAGACAGTAATACCGGACATGTAATTTATACTTACCTTTTACAGTTAGATTAAAATTCTTCTGAAAACAGGAATGCATGCTATTTCTGTTTTCTTTAAGTCAACAAATGGTAGAGAGTGAGTCTTTGGTTGTCAAAATGTCAATAGATGAAGTCTTAACGTAAGTAAAACAAAATGATCCATTCTTTAATTTAGTCTCTCGGCATTCAGCACTGACAATGTGTACATGGCTGTTTGAATTTTTAAGTACCATACATTAGAATTTGAGGTGCCATGTAGATATAGATATGCAAATTCAGAAAACATGGATAAACTCTCTAAACTCCACAGGAGACTTCAGCTAGGTATGACATGAGTTCTGATGAAGATAAAAAAGGAATTAGAGTCAACAGACCAGAAATCACATTCAAGTTGGTAACCATTTTCAGCGTGTCTGTAATAAGTTCAGTGATGCGGACTCGGAGGAACACAATAATTCAGTAGCCAAAGGGGATCCAGGATTGAAATGCCACTAACATCTATCACTTTGAAAACCACGTGTTCAAGATAGCAAGGGAAAGCATGTGTTGGAATCACCGAGTTGCAGACAACTGGAATGAAAAGTGATAATAATCCTCAATGTTCTAGCCTGAATCTCTCACCTTTTCTTTTTCTTTTTTTAACCTGAGGGGAACAAGGACCTCAGGGTAGAGTTAAAGTCACCTGGCTGCACTGCATCTCCTCTGTCTTAAAGTTTGCTGCAGACACACTTCATATTTGCAGATTCTCACAGCCTAAATGAAATCACACAACAGGCCCATCATCATGAATGTAATGAAAACAGTCAGAATGTCCTCAGAGTGCTCTCGCTCCTCCATTTTGGCCCGCACAACTTGCTCCGTCATATTTCCAGTTGATTCTCTTGTTATTTCGGGAGCACACTTTTTAAAAAAATATTTCTTTTAAATTCTATGTTCCCAAACATTTGGGGGGCACATAGGACTTTATAAGTCTATCTTTTCATTTGCTCAGACTGTAGGATGTTAGCATATGAATCTGTGTTAACTCCCTTTCTGTCTTCTTAGGCACCCTCCAAGACAGCAGTGAATGAGATACTTTTCTTTCTTCTCCTACTGAACAGCGGACCATTTCTCTTAAGCCTCTTTCACTGGGTTAGTTTAGATGGGTGTTTCATCTGATGCCATTTTGCTAATGTAAAATCACATTTCCCTAACATTTTATGGGCGTCTTCTGAGTTCATTGTTGTGGATTACTGATTAATCTCTGGTGGGTCACCAGAACCAGACACATGTCCCCAAACGGTTTCGTGATTTAGCCCCTCCCCATTAGCTATCTCCTGACTTTGGTTGGAACCTGCTCACACCAAGTCTGTTTTGGGGTTGTATGTCTCCACTGAAAAACAGACCTTGTGCATTTAGAAGAGCTGCATTTGGTGGTTTCAGAGGCCAAATATCAGGTGGCTCGTTTCTACTTTGGATTGTAGCACCTTTGAACTGAAGGCTGAATTTGAGGAATTTGGGTGTTCACACCAATAATTACATGTTAGGCATAAAATGCAACTGCAGAAACTATGATTTTGAAAAAGTAGACACTGGCAGCAGTCATGTTTATTTCCATGCAAATTAAATATGTTTGAACCCACTTCTAATCTCCAGGAAATACTACTAAATAATTTTTGGCTTGTTGAATCTTCTCAGTTAGCTATACATGGGTCTCAGGTCATCTTTGAATATCACTTCATGGAAAGCATATATTTAGCCATTTATCAATTTAAATATATATTATTAATATATATTGATAGTGGTAAAAAAATAAAGACAACTTAAAGGCACCCTTTCATGCCTGTTTTTTTACCTAGGCACCTGAGAAAAACACACTTTTGAGAAGACATAACAAAATTGAATTTATTTGTGATGCTACTTCCTGTAGATTTTCATTTTTTTTTCCTGCTTCACCCACCCCCATCCCCACCCCATTGCACATATAAATTTAACACACTGTGGCTAATGTAACTCAGTCCAGGGGCCCAAAATATACTTATTTGTCTAAAGCTAAGGCAGAAGCTAAGAAAATTCTGTAGATACATCACCATATTTTCTGTGAATCAAATAAAGAATTAGGAACCCCCCCCCAAAGGATCCATATTAGTATAATAACTTATAAAATTCTATTATAGCCTTTACTGAAACCTTTAGTTCATGGTTGGAATTGCAGAAAAGAATGATTGAAATGTACTATATAAACTCAAGTCTTATCACTAATAAAGACTGGTCTGAATGCATTTCTCTGCCTGAAATCTCGTACTAGTTTTATCAGCAAACTAAGAGAAAGTCACTGAGTCAAGCAGCCACCTTTTTTAATACCTGTATCTGTTTTTTATTTTTATATAAGATGATGATTTGACTAAGTGGTTTTCTGTTAGCGTGCTGAATTTATTGATATTAAGTATACTTCCAGGCCCAGAGAGAAAAGACTAACAACTTAGGAGTAGCTAGCTTCAGAAAATATATTCAGTAAGTACCTATAAGTTGGAGGTGGTTCTGGAGAATACGAAGCGGTAAGGAATAATAGCTACAATTCTGGAGGCACTGATTACCATCTAGGCATCTGCTCAGCATTTCTCATGTATTTTTAAACTTCTCAAAACAAACTAATGTTGCAACTACAATGTTATCCCCATTTCACAGGCACAGTCTATAAGAAACCGATCAAATACACCCAAAGTTAACAGCTGCAGAGGGGGAACAGAACACAAAGCAAAACCAGCTGAATTTAGTGTTCTTGGTCCTGAAAACCCTATACTTGCCTCAAAAAAAAAAAAAAAAAAAAAAAAAAAAAAACTTAGTTTTTGCAATTTATTTAGAGAACAAGGACTTGTCTATAAAAGTGATATGATGACAAAGGAGTAGAGGTAACTCAATGGAGCCAAGAGAGTCCTCAACAGCTGTGCTGAAACAATTAAACAGACACGTGCAAAGAAATGAAACTAGACACACACCCTGTACCCATCATAACATTAGCCAGAATGGATCAATGACCTAAATGTACAAGTGTCAACATAAGTCAAGCTGTGGACTGCAGGAAAATATTTGTTATTTAAGAGTGCTATTAAAAACATGCAAAGAACTTAAAACTCAACAAGAAGAAAACTAACAACTCCTTTACAAAATGGGCCAACAAATTGGTGTGCCCTGGTGGCCTAGTGGATAAAGCCACCAGACATAGTCCACACACATCCCAAGGACACAGGTTCAAGACCCATGGCCAGGGGATCAACCAAGATGAGCAACTAAAATTAAATGCTTCTTTCTCCTCTCTCTTCCTGCCTGCCTACTTGCCTTCAGTCCTGCCTACACCTTTCCTTTAGAAAAAAAAATCAATTGAACATATATGTATGGATTTATTTCTGGACTCTCTTCCTTCTCTCTGTCTATTTGTCTATCTATCCATCTGTCTACCATCTATCTTTATAACAATAATGGGTCAAAGAACTAGTCACTACTCTGAAAAAAATTTACAGATGACAAAAAAGCATGTTAAAAGAGGCTCCACATCTGTGTCATCAGGGAAGTGCACATTAAAACAGTAGTGAGACACCACTGCACACCTAATGGCTAAAAACTGGAATTGCTGACACCAAATGCTGGGAGAATGTGGAACAAATGGGGCTCTAGTTCAGTGCTGGTGGGACTGTGCAATGGTATAGTTACTTCAGAAGACACTTAACCAAGCATACATACAATCTAGATATTGAATTCCTTAGTATTTACCCAAAGGACTTGAAAACATGTCTACACACCATACTTTATAGCGTCTTTATTCATAAATGCCAATACTTGGAAGCAACCGAGATGTCCTTCAGTAGGTAAAGGAATAAATAAATTGAGGTCCATCCCCTAAATGGAATATTATTCAGTACTAAAAACAAAAGTGAACTATCAGGCCATGAAAAGACAGAGTTCCCTAAAATGCATATGACTATTGAAAGAAGCCAATCTGAATCAATACAGACTGTGTGACCCCACAACCATGACAATCTGGGAAGGGCCAAACTATGGAGACAGTAAATGGATGAGTAATTACTAGGGATCTGAAGGACGCAGAGACAAATAGGTAGAGCAAAGTGGATCTTTAAGGCAGTGAAACTATTTTGTACATTATAATCTTCGATACATGTCATGATAAACTTTCCAAACCCACACAATGTACAACACCAAGAGTGAACGCTAAGAAAACTATGGACTTGGGTGACAATGACATATCAGGGTAGGGTCATCGACTGTAACCAAGGTGCCACTCTGGTGGGAATGTTGATACTGGAGAGGCTAGGCATGTGGAGGGCTAGCCTTTGGGAAGAGAGAGAGTACTGTGAACCGTGGTCCTTGGGAAAAGGCCTGTTGGAGGATGCTGCCGGTCTGAGCCCAGGCTGCCTTCAGGATGCCCAGTGTGTAGGTGAAGGTGGGAACAAGCAGGCCTATGTCTTACTTGCTGGCTTCTGACCTACTTTAAGTCACAGAGACAAAATGGGCAGCTGGGCATCTCGGTTCAGTCAGCCACCCACAACGGATTTTCTCCAGACAGACTATTTGGGTGCAATCTTTGCTGGTGAGGTTATGGGATGTGGACCTTTTAGAGAACCTTAGGGGATGCACAAGTGTGTCTGAGACAGTGGACCCAAGGGGGCTCTGGATGGACGGGATCTAGAGCGGCAGAGGGAGGCAAATCCTCTGTTGGTTCATGGGGAGTGGCTCTCGGTATTCATCTGGGCAGTCTGAAGACACCCTCTGCTAAAGGGTACATGCTGCACCCTCGCCTCCTCTGACACAATTCTTTCCTGAAAAGCTGGCTTGTACTCTCTCCTAAAAGGCAGGTAAAATGAAAGAGATGAATAACACAATCAGTTCATTCGTGAAGTTTCTGGATTGACTTTCTTTTGTTCAGAACTGATTAAAATTTCTAAGTGTATATAATACTTCGCTGAAGGTGACCTACATCTTTGAGTTGAGAGACTAGATTTTATTTTCTGGGGTCATTAACTCATCGCCTTCTTGAGACAGTGCCTCATATTTACTCTAGCTTTTTTTTGAAAGGTGATCTCTTTTGTTTTTGTTTTTTTGTTTGTGTGTGTGTGTGTGTGTGTGTGTGTGTGTTGTTTTTTGCTACTCTAAGGATCTTATCAGGAATAATAAAGTTGGTTTTTATTAATCTGTTAATTAAGTCTTTAAATTTGTCCTGTACTAGAAATGTGAGAGTCTTCTGTGTTTAATTGTCATTAGAGACATTTGAAGTTGCTGACATAAAAAGTGGAAATGAGAATCTTTACTCTGATTTAAATGAGTAAGCTTCCTTATTGTCTTGTTTGTAAATCATATCAGTCATTTCCTTAGCTTGCTGAAAAGGAATTTTTAAAAGATAGTTTACTATGTGGCAGTGAGATTGACATAGATAATCCACCATCACTATGATAATCAGGTGCTAAAATTATTAAAATGTAATATCAATATTTGATCTAAAATGGATTCCAGTAGGACACTTTATCTAAAACCTAAATTGTGAAGAGTCAAAATTTATACACATTTTCCACTTCTTATCTAATTCATTTCAATCCAATCTATTTTACATTTTCTAGATATCAGTAAAATTAGGCAGTCAATTAAAATTTCATGGTCTACAGTATTATCTTTAGACAGAGCTGGAAGTAATATTCCAGTTAATAATTTAACTATAAAAATAGCTGTATTGCTCTAGTTTCAGCAATAAGAAATTATAATTGCCCAATGTCCTAATTTCTCTTCGTTCAAGAAATTTAGCTTCTGCTAATCTTCCATGCCCTCAAACTTCGTGATAGGTTATTGTTGATATCAAACATGAAAATCAGAGCTTTCCTCACTTGAATCTACAAATGTAATTCTGCTTTTGATATGTGGGTAAATTAAAGATGGGATATATATTAGCTTCATTTTAATGATAAAATAAACATGCATGTCTATCTCCATTATATTTAAGAAGTTTATAATAAACAGCACATATACCTCAAGAAAGCAAGGGTAGAAATAAGTCTCACTCCTTAAAATGAAAGGAAATTTGACACACATGTTCTAGATCATAGATTCCTACAAGTTTCTCTCAGTGGCTGATGGTCTTCCTGGTGTGTGATCCATAATAGCTCATCAAGTCAAAGACAAAGGTTTGCAATCAGGCCAATGGGTAGGGCATCCATTCCTTGTATTTTATGTTTATGCTATGTAGATTCCCTGACACAGTGAAGATTGAAATGTTGGTTATTCCAGTCACCATATATAGCCTGCCTTCGGCTTATTGGCTAACCTTGAAATGTTTTCACATATGGGCGGCTCAGTGGTCTACAACTTCTAAAGCCACCGGCAAATCTCTCAGTGTCTCTTGACTGTCTGATACAGCTTGTCCTTTGAATTTCTTCTTTTTGCCAATAATCTAATTAGACAAGTGGTGTGGAACATTACAAATGCTAACTATTAATTTTTCTATTGTTGAATGGTCCTAATTCATCTACATATGTAAATGTCTTTACATTTTCATTTTTACAGAACATTTTTTAATGCAACTGCCTTCATTTGTGATTTAATCATCTAAATAGAATACTAAGCTTTGGTAATTTGGGGGAAATTTTCCAATTAATATTCTAATTAAAAGGATATTTGAGACTAGAGACTTGAGAGGAAGGGTATTATCACTGAACTGTGAAATGATTGTGGTGCAAGAACTGAGGAGGGAGCAGGCACACCCAAAAGTCAACTACAGAAAGCAGGAACCTGAATGCAGGCAGCAGGGACTGGCAGCCATGCACGTTCAGCAGACGGTGCAGTCCAGTTTCACACCAAAGCTTTAAGATATCAGGCGTGAATGCGTGTTCTTTCAATTATTCAAGCAAATCTCCATTTTTATCACTAGCGAGTTTTCCCATGTATTTAGGTAATCAAGTTTATACTTGTGTTGTATTTTGTTTTAAAATACCAGGAAAGCTTATAGGGAATAAACAGAATGTTTAAATATATTTTATTAATATGTGTTTTTCAGTCCTCCAGATTCCATTTTAAAGTGTCTTAGGTTAATCTAAAACAACAGAAAAGTCAATCTTTACCTTTTTCTGTGAAGATCGTTAATTAGAACCTTCCAGTTAATTTCTAAGAGCATTCTTTCCTGTCTGAAATGGTCATTTGCTTTGTAGTTTGATGTTAGTTAGATATCTGTCCTTCTTTCCTCCCTTCCTTCCTTTTAAAATCATTTCTGCTAAGCCATGTTTGGATATGTGACAGAACTATAAATTTTCACTCATCTTCAATATATTTTGTTAAAGTATTTTACATAAGTAAGGGGCTATAATTAAGTTATTTGATTCCATCTGTATTGTCACAGATTAAATTTTTCAAAATGTATTTTGTTTCTTTTTAATTAAAAATTGATATATTTACACTATCACGTCATAAAATCTCTAGTTATAGTTTTTATATAGTCTAGACTACTAGGAGAATTTTTTTGTTTTTGTTTTTTTTAAGCATCTCTTTTTAATAAATGATCGATCAGTTGGTTACCAGTGGTTATTTTCATAAAACATTTACATCTAACATTTCTTATTGTTTTATATAGTTGTGCATATTGTTCTTTTGAAAACAAGTTGGATTCTTATTTAGAAATAAAGATAATTTCTACAGACTAAAGTTTGATTTATAATGACTAGGCCAATGCTGCTGAAACTTTACTGTGCGTGTCAATCACTATTAAATATTTGTTGTGAGCCTGGAAAAGGTGGATGTTTCTCGGACATAGAAATCACTATATACATGAATTCACCCTCTCTGAAAGTTAAATGAAAACTATACAACATGCAGTCACTGGCATGACTAGCTGTAAAAATTGTCTGATGCCCTTTAGATATCATCAGATGCATATATATATACATATAAAATCATTTTAAATATTTCATTAGTCAAAATATAATACTTCTATGTTGCTGAACATTCTTAATTATTCCTAAATTCTAGAGGTAGGTAATCTATCCAAATTTCACCTTGACCTCTTCTGAGTGAATCAGATCAACGATTGTATTTGGCTGGAAGTTTTACTACTAACTAGATAGCTTTGTTAATAATGGCATGACTCAATTGTTAATATAAATTGGGATCAAGAGATCTAGACATGTCAGAAATTAAGTTATCAAATGTCTGCTGTTGGGAAATACTCTAAGATAATGACTTTAAAAATCTTATTATATGCCATGGATCATTCTGCACCCAGAGGTGGTCCCTCCCATCCGTCACAATGATGAAGCCGACACCAGAAGTTGGTTTCTTACAAACTGTAGATGCTGATATGCTCTGTGTTTCAAACTGGGTGGTTAATTCTATCAGCTACATTTCATGTAATGCACATTTTGGAAACAGTGCTGTGTTTGCAATGCGATGCACCTGCTTCTTTGTTGGTGATGGACATGACACATGTGACAATGGTCTTACCTTGCTTGTCTTTAAAACTGCTGTCATCGTTAAGAATTAGTTTCATCACTTATTTTTCTTCAAGCCTAACTACCCACAGGTATTTTTAGAGCTGTTACTTTTTAAGTTGCTCATCAAAATTTGCAACATAAAACGGGGCATGTGCTTTTATTTTTCCATTTTTTGTCTCGTTAAAGCACTTGATGGTGGTTCTATCAATAAACCGATCCTGGAGTTAGCTTTAATTGCAGCAGCATTTTGATGTTTGCTTTTAAAGAACTAAAAAGAATCATTTTGTGAAAGATTAGGTAGACATACTCTATGGTGCGCTGCATGAGTATGTATTTAGGAACATTCATTCAGCCTGACCCACGAATCCCTCCTTTCTATTCTTCCCTTCCCCTTTGTGATGGGACCGGCCACACCATGGGACGGCCCAGACTCAGGCTCTGAAACAGGATGGTTGTTTCCTTCAACTCTCTGGCACTGCAAGGGTGGTGCTGCTTAGAACTCTGTAAGCAGAGTGAACAGTGGTGTGCATTTCTCCAAAGTCACATTCAGTTTTCACCAGAGTGTCACGGTTTCAAAGTGCACAGTAAATAGTTGCATTTCTCATCAGTCGAGCCATTGGGCATTGTGCATCAAGTTCCTGTTGGTTTTTAATTTTCTTTTTAAAGGAAAGGTGCAGGCAGGAATGAAGGCAGGTCGGTAGGCAAGCAGGAAAAGAGAGGTGGAAGGAGCACTTTATTTACTTATTTGTTCATTATCTTGGTTCTTCCACTGGCCCTGCATGGAACCTGGGTCCTTGGGATGTATGCCCAGTGGACTTACCCACTGTATTACCTGGGCCCACCCCTGTTGTTTTTAATGTGCAATGAAATCCACAGTGATCATTCACAGATAGTGATCCTGACCATACTGTGTCAGAGTGAAAACAGAGTCTAATACGTGGATTCAAAGGTCACTCACAATTAAGAACAGAATCAAAGGACAGGAATCAATTCATTTTATCAAACACTCCCAGGGTTTCAGTAAGGTTTTAAAATGAAAATATGTGGTTGTGATGTGTGCATGCCAAGCCTTACTTCCCTTGATTGTTTATCTGTTCCATAGGGTGTCTCTCTTGGAGGATGGCAGCCTGAAGATAAACAACGTCAGCAGATCGGACGCTGGGCCGTATACTTGCACAGCCAGGAATCAGTTCGGCACCGCAAAGAGCACAGGGAGCCTCATCGTCAAAGGTATTTCATGCTCTTCACTTGCGCCCGATGATGCTTGTCAGACCTGTAACACGTGCATGTGTGCGATCATGACCCCCGAATCTCATAGTGGCGGTTCTCTATCCATGAATAGCATGTTTGTGGGAAAGGGAGGATGTGAGCCTCTTGGCAGTGGAAATACTGCTGGCGGGTAATTGGGCAGAATATAAACCCACACATGTAATATTTGGATCTTCACTGACTCCGTGTGTGAGATCATGGGCATTTTGATAAAATCGATGAATAATATTTTCTTGATTAAATTTCCTGCCGAAATTCATTTTGTATGAAATGTTTGCCTATATAGAAAGCCACAAGTACAGAGCAAGGTCATTTATTTACCCAACTCTGGGTGGTGACCAGTGGAACTCAGGCTCTCCTTCACATACTTTAATAAGCAGTTCTTATCAAAGAGAAAACACTGAAACCCTGGGTCCATTGGAGTCATTATCATGTGCTAATCAAAGTTTATCACAGTCAACAGATAAGCAGATTCGATTTGTTATGGAAAAACAGCATACTTCATTCTCAGACTTTTAAACTAGGATCCATTCACATGTACCTCTGTCTATCACCAAGGGACATAATTAGTATTAGAATCATCTATTCCCTATCTCTGTGGCTTCACTTTATTAAATTTCAGCTCATAAAACTAGTATGTTTACAGGGAGTCACGTCACTTTCATCATTTCATTGCCTCTCAGATGATAAACATGACATAAAGTAGTTTGAGCAGTTAATTATGCCCAAATGATTAGAGTCAGAAATTGGTGCTTTATCATAATTTTTACTAAAATAAATATAGTCAATAAAAAGTAGTTAATGGCTACGCTTCAACTATCCTTAAAAATGTCTCAGGTTCAATAAACACCCACCTTTATCCTGGAAGAATTCCTGCCAACTTGGTCTCAAGAATGTTCCATTATGCTGACAATTATCTGAGCAGGCAGAATATGGCTGACAGAGTTAGCATCCGAATCCAACTGGGGCCACATTTGGAAACTTCATTTTCTTATGATTTTATTGTCAGATTGTAATGCAGAGGCAGACTGAGTGCTGCAGGGACTCTGCTGTAAGTCTGTCAAGAGGTTATTTCTCCCATGAGTTTTTGGTGCTACTCATACTCTGAAGTGTGTGACTGCTGCATGTTTGAAGGAATGACATGCCCAGTAAGGAAAGAAAGGATGAGATACATCACCTCATTTCAAATTGAGAAGGTGGAGGGTAGTACGTGTTCATTTTATTCTGGCTCAAGATTGAAATCGGATAGAGGGTGAATAGGCACGACAGTTCATTGTTCCAAGTCTAGAGACATCCAGGGGGTGTTAGCATGTGTAATACAGTGGGTTGAATTCATCAGTAGTAGAAATGCCATTCCCAAAGAAAGTTTAGAAAACTGATGCTCAGTGAGCTGGACCAAAGATTTCACTGCTCAGATGCAGTCATGGGGAGGGAACCTTTCATCCTGAGCCTTAGGAAAAAACATCAATGAAGAGACTGAGCTGAATGAGTTGAGTTTCTTCTTCAAATTCTCTTAAACCTTTGGCATTATGATGCTATCCCTTAGTAACTAATGGGACAAAAATGAAAAAAGAGACACACCCTGGTGGCAGACCAATTTGGTCAGTCACTTTTGGCCAGTGTACTCCATGTACACCCCCAGCATTACAGCCTGCACCCCAGTACCAGGGAGTGCAGGGCACAGCCAGGGCGAACAACTAAATGTAATTAATAGAGTGCGGCTTCCTCCTGTTTCTGCCTGCCTGCTTCTGCTCACCCTCATTCTTGCCTGTACTTCTATATACATGCATGCATACATGCATACATACAAAAAATAATGAAGGATGTCCATAAATAGTGTCTGAAAAACTCAAGAGCAATGGAGCTATCACAGAAGCAGGTGCAGGAATTTAGATGTATAACAAGCCCCCATCTTGGCAGATAGATTCCCTGGCTCTTAGGATGGAAATTCATTGACCTGTATTTTGAGCAATTCCATCAAACACACATAATACCTAAAGACTCTACTCTCTCTACAAAGAAAAGAATAACTAAATAAGATTGCTCAGTTTAAGAAAAATGATAATTTGACTTACATTTTAGCCTGTTTTTAGTGTTCTCTGCTGGGGTTATTGAAACAAAATTATTCCAATTTTTATTCCTGGCCATCTTAATCTCTTTATCTCTTAATTCTTCTCTAGTAGTTGTCATCTTCTTACAAACTATAGAATTCACTTATTTATTATCTCTATGGCTTTTTGTCTCTCTTTCCCCTCCTCTCAAAAAGCATTGTGATGGGAGGACAGATATGTCACAAGTCCTAGAACAGTGCTGTGGACTGTTTGTCTTCATGTACACACTTGTATGAATGAAAGGATCTGACCTTACACCCCTTACTTAGTCCACAGGAGCTTTTTCTATCCCAACTCCTTGTTCTGAAATATGGAAGATTTTCATTTTTCTCCATTTAAGCTTCTTTCACATTACTTTGCAGGAAAGAGCATCGAAGGAAACAAACACATTTCTAAATGCTTTTGCTTTCCTGGTATTTTGATTTGTAGTTACACATTTCTGATGGGCCAACTTCCTTAATCTGCAAGGGGACACACAAAAATTTTAAAGACTTCATGGGAAAAAAAATACACAATATTCTAGTCTTTTCACTCATCACCCGACAGAAGAAGTTTTACAGATGCAAAGGGGCTTCTGTCAATATACACGAACATCACGTTATTTTCATTCATTTCCAAAAATGCGAAAGAAACTGTTAGTTTTAACCTCATGACATAACCACATTCCATTTTAAGGGAATTTTTGAAGTTTTTGGTGTCTTTGCTAGTGATTGACAAAGACTACTGTAAGCTATGTAAATAAGCACAAACGATAAGACAGAGCACAAATTAAAAAATAGGACTATATAAATGCAAAGGGTATATACGAGGTGGAGAAAAGCATCTTTAGAAACTCTGCTTTGTTTTCCGATCTAGAATGTATGCAATTTCTCAAACCGTGGGCCGGCAATGAGAACACAGTGCTAGGAAAAGGCTAATATTAGCGTAGCTGCTAAACTGCACTCCTGTCTGTAAGTCCCTTCCGGTATGAATGCTGAAGACACCAGCATCAAGGGTTATTCTTTTACAACCTACAGATCTAAACCTTTAATCTAAGAGAGAATTATAAGTTTGGGCATTGATACAACCATTTTCTTGACTAGTATGTATGTAGCCATCTGATTGCTTATAAAGACAGTTTAACATTGGTGTATATGTGTGTGTGTGTGTGTGTGTGTGTGTGTTTTCTCATGTGTAATGTTCATCTGAATTCCTCCCAGAGTCAAATACAATTTTGTCTTTCAACCCCAAATCAGCATATAGTGTGACCTTACTGGTAATAGGGTGATGAGGAGCAAATGAGAAATTTCTGTAAAGCTGATAAAACAATCATCTCTCTTTGACTTTACTTATCAGCCTCAGTCAAGCAAGAAATGTTGTTGTTAGATAACATGTAAAAAGATAATAGTTACAAGAGTAAGACATTTTCCCGGCTTAGTTTATAGCTGATATGGCTTATCTGTGTTAAGAGGATTCTGAAGTTATCTACACTGTATGTGGGAAATTTCTGTTTCACTAATGCAGCAGCATCAGGCAATTTTCCATTCACAAACATTTCCAGTGAAATTAGCACCAGGCTTGGCAGAACCCGAAAGAGGCCCAGTGCCATTCCAGGACCTGTGTAGACAGGGAATCATAAGAGGACAGAGTTTAAGTGCTTCCGCTTTGGAGGACTCCGATTAAAATTACAGTGTGTCTATATACAGAGATGTATATGAAAATCACATCAGAGGGGAAATTATTTGACCTGGCATTTGGAAAATTATTAAAAAGCAGAGTAACAGCAGGCTATAAAAATGATCTTGTTTGCAGGCAGCATTTGTTTTCGTTTCCTCACTGGAGAAGTTCTGGATGTTCAATTACAGGCCTCATTGCTTCAGCATTATTTTCAACTGAAATGTCGGAACTTGGAAAAGCATAGCTAATGTGCAGATTAAGTTTATTGCTGCTCATTTAGCGGTGTATTCTTCATGATAGAAGTCTTTATTACACCAGCACACACTGCGGCCTGTCCATTTTCTCCCACTGACATGCGTCTGCATCAACTGAGAGAAATACCAAGAAGTAGATGACAAGAGGCCGTCTGGTTTTAAAAGGCAGTTTCAAGGTTTTGAGGACTTGAGCCCAGCTTTATGGAGAAGCTCAGACTGACGGAGTAGGCCTAAACGACAGCAGAGAGTGGGTCTGACATCATGGAAGCCAACCTGCATGTTCTGTTGGCCAAAACCATCGCCCCGAGATGTCTGCAGCACTGCCAATATTTTCCCCAAAATATTCAATTCTGCACCCCAGTTATCAACATAGAATGATTTAATGCATTTTAATAGAAAAATTTTGATTTTCAAATTACTGATGAAAGCAGTTTTCAAGATGAAAAATGACTAGTGCCTTTTTACCGGGTAGAAAAGAAGACATTTTCTTTGCGTCTCCAATATAGAAGATAATACTGAGTGCATCTGAGCAACTAGAATCTCATAATCTCTCCAGTAAAACTGTGATATCAAACAAACAAAATGCATCGATTTAAGCACAGGCAACGGTATCAGTTATTTCAGCCTTCATATCTTTTTAGCCCATGGACTTAGACATGTAGTGCTCTGCCCTCAGATTGTCCAGGGGCGCTGAGCGGCTAATTTTTCAGTGTATATTGTGGCCTATGCAGTAGAAAGGACAGACATCAATTCATTGTAGGTGTGCGCCTTTTTAGTGTTCCAGTTTTTTTTTTTTTTTTAATGAATACATTGAACCTGTAGTTGGCAAACTTATTCTGACTCCATTTTTAATTAAAGCAGAGGATGGACAGCTAGTGGTTTATGCCAAGTCGAAGAGGTGAGGCGCCTGAGTACAATCCTCTTCGAGTGGTGAAGGGCAGAGCCTGCGGATGTGGTGAGCTCGCTCTACCGCGAAGCAACCTGAGAGCCAGAGCTCTGTGTGCCCATTCCTGTTGTGAACTCTGTGATTACCACCCCACCTCAGTTAGATCCAGTGTTCCAGACTTTATCATACGTTCTCTCAGTACATCATCTTGCTGAACCCTCAGGAAGATGCTTTGAAGCAGACAGCATTTTCTCCAGTTTGCACAGGGGAAGCGGAGGCACAGGTTGCTGACACAACTTGCCTGAGGTCCCTGAGTTAGTGAGAGGCAGAACTGTTTCTTCCAGCAGATGTATGTAATGATAACTTCATGAAACATTCACACGATGTTGTCTAAATTCAGAGGGAATACAAATATATTCACTTACGGGTATTAGTACTTCTTCGTGAATAGTTCAGCTTTTGTCATAATTCAATATTTTATATATTCTTTTTTATTGAGGTCAACTTTAATCTGTAATGAAGTGCATACATCTTTTTTTCATTCCTTATAACTGTACCTTTAATTGTTAGTAATATAATAATTTTATTACTATTGCTTTTGTTTACAAAACTGTATTGATTTTAAGAAGCTGAACTCCTATCTCAGTCTACAGGTATTGACACCATAGCGGCCACCAGAGTTCCAGTGGCTTTTGCCACCATCCTGTCCCCTTTCTCTTTCCCTCCCTCCTCCCTGACCCTGGCGGCCCACCAACCATCATCTTTTGTCCTGTGTTTTTTGCTGGAGTTTAAGTGTTTGTTTCATTTCACTATACTCCACATATGAGTGGAATTGTAATTCTCTTTTACTCTCTGACTTATTTCGTGTAACGTGATCTCCTCCAGTTCCATGCAGATTGTTGTGACGGGCACAATTTCAGTGTTTTTTAGGTGCTGCATACAATTCTGTTGAGTATATCGACCACCATTTCTTTCTCCATCATCTGTTGATGGGCATTTAGTTGTCTCCATGTCTTGGATCTTGTAACTGCGCTGCTGTGAGCACAGGGGTGCAGATATCTTTCCTGATTAGAGATTTGTGCTCTGTGTATATGCCTAGGAGTGGAATTGCTGAATCAAATGGTAAGCTGTATCTTTAATTTTTTTGAGGACTCTTCAGAGAGGTGAAATGCATAAATCTTAAATTTATATATTCTGAATTTGGCCAAAAACATATCCCAGAGTGGCCCCAAATTATGCCATGATGTATGCATAGCCCTCATTCTACAGAGCTCTCTGTGTCTCTTAGCCAATCCACAGTCCCACCCAATGCCTACTTTTTACCTGCCATATTGTTCATACAAATAAGATGACATGGTATTTACTCCTGGGAATCAGACTTTCCTTATGTGACACAGACAAGCTAGTTACCTTCTGTTTTCATTGTAAATGAAAAAGCGCCCACACCAGAATTTAGGTTGGTGGGTCTACAATAATCTATACGCAGACCGAAGTGTGAATTCAAAGTCCTAGAAATCACATAGCAATAGAAACCAAAGAAATAACATACTTTTAAGCGAAGTCCACACATGTGTTTACTAGCTTTTTTAACTTTATAAAGTTTTATAAAGTTGGAGCGCAACCTTGCAATAACATTCAACGTCTCATACTCCGAACGAATAACTAATCAAATGAGCAAAGCATAACATGAACCAGCAGCAGATTCAGTTCACAGCAAGAAATGCCTGGTACTTCTGTCTTCAGTTTCCCTCCCCAAACTGAACACGTGTGCCCCAAGTGTTTGGTTGGGAACCAGAAGGTCAGTCGTTTTTTTCCTTGGCGCCATTCTGATGTTACAAAAAGCAGATTCTGGTGCTACTCAGCTATTTTATGTCTAAATGAGCACAGTGATCATTGTCCTTAGTGACAATTGTAAGACTGGCCCCTGAAAGACCCTCGGAGTGAGCTCTGTTTTCAGCCTATGAATCCCGACTACTCCAGCAAGAAGTTAGTGAATGCTCTCAAGTCCAAACGAGGGAGGGGGGTGGAGAAAGGGAAAGTATCAGAGGAGTAGGATGCACCTTTATTGCCTCTCTGGCTTTTGTTTTCTCCTTTGTCTTTCCTCACCTAGCATTAATGCTCAGGAGAAACATTCCCTTTCTACTAGGTCCTGTAGCCAAACAAAATAAAATGTCCCAATCCCATCTCCTATAAAACGACCACATTCTTCAACCTGATGTCTCACCACAGCCCAGCATAGAGTCACGGCTGGAGGACTGTCTGAGTGAATGTTATCTATTTAAGAGAAATATGAATATGGTGCCATAAATAGTCATTGCTTGTTATGCATTAACTGCTTTGAAATGAGTAGCTGGCATATCGAATCCATTAAGCAGAAACTACAGTGCATGCTCTTTTTAAACAGATGCCAGGCCCTCCTTAGTTCTTTGTTAATGAAGTGTGTGTTTACATTATTACCTGCTAGGCAATTTTCCAGTGTGACCTGCATGAGATGTAGACATAATCTCTTATTTAGACATCTCAAAATGTAGACAATTGTTTTCACTAGACTTGTTCCTCATCTATTCCCCGCCCCCTCTGGATTCTTGGTAATCTCAATATTTGCTTTAAATTATTAACATATTGAAGTGACGGATAAATGAGCATCTGTACCTGCAGGTAACCTGGAATATATTGATCATGACTGCTGTGTACATTGAAATGACATTATACTCTGCCTATAATAACAAGCACTATGTGTAGATTTTAATCTATGAAACACAGCTGAGCAGATACCATGCTCTTAGCAGAGACGATAGAAAATGTCCTAGTCTTATGCAAGTGTATGTATATACAAAGAGACAAAGTTTATTACAGACAGATGAAAACTGTCTGGCTTGCCAGGGGTGGAGAATTGGAGTCTATCACACGTATTTCCTCATTTGCTTATGTATTCTCTCTGTGCAGGCTTTATCCCACAGTATTAGCTTTGCTTTTCTGAGTTTGCTTTCCCTAGTTAGTCATTTTCTTGTTTTGTTTGTTTGCTTTGTTTTCTATGGACTTGACAATAATTCATTCCTTTACGCTATCTCATTTGTCTCCCTTTAGTGTAAATCTGCCCATGTGTGTAGGAGTCCCGTGCCTTTCTTGATTTTGACATACCCCCTCAGAATTACTCAGGATTACTCAGACAAGAGAGGTGTCATTTTTTTAAATCTTTCATGTTTGAAAATGTCTTTATTCTGTGATTATTTTTGATTGATGACTTAATTGGAAATTGAATTCTAGAATGAAATCATTATCTTTCAGTAATTTGGAACTGTCCCTCTGCTCTGAAAGCTGAAATCATTTTTGATTTCTGATCTATTACTGCTCTCTCTCTCTCTCTCTCTCTCTCTCTCTCTCTCTCTCTCTCTCTCTGTTCAGCATGCCACGCTATAGTACAGTACTATTTTCAACCTTCAACCTGAGCACTTCTTATTAGCTCTGAGAACTCCCTGAATAATTGAATAATCTATCCATTCCTTATTTCTGACATTCCTATCATTTAAAAGATTTCCTCAACTTACATACTGACTTGTGTTAGGTATCTGTGTGCAGTTAGTGATATTTTAGAAAGATCAATTTAGCATATATACATGTATATATTTGTTTGCTTCTCTCTTAGTATTCATTTTATAGTTGTTTTCTTTTTTAAAGATTTTTTTAAACTCTGTCTTTCAGACTTTCTATTGAATTTTTGTTTCTGCTATTTATTCTTAATCTCGAAGTATCTAACTTCCAGTGTTTCTGATGTCTGTTGTCTGACTGTTCCTTTATTTATGAAATATCTGGCTCTCCTTTTCTCTCTTAAAAAATATTGCTGATAGTTTTCTCATTCAGTTTATCTTCCCTGCATCCCCTATGTTATCCCACATCATGATCCCCAGCTGAACCTTGTCCTCTAGGAAGAGGTACATGAACACCCTGAATCTTAGTCACCTGCTCACGCGGGGTGCCCAGAACCACAGGCGGCTCTGGCCTGCCATGCTGGTGGAGTTGGACAGAGTGAATGGGGACAGACATCTCCTCGGAGTGGTCCAGGATCACGACCCTGCATTTACATTTTTTCCTTGGGTCACTCTTGACACACCCTCTTCTCTTATACTGCAAGGAAATCGGGTTTGTCAGGTTTTCCTTTTATACCATGAGTCACTTTCTCTAATTTTTGCTGGTTCCTCTTAATCTTACTGATTTCCTAAATTTTGCTTGAATTTATTCTCTGCTCTATCTACCCACTTGCTTGGTGCCTTATCCCATCACATCACCATCATTTTAATTACTGTCGTTAAGCTCATTCCCAAACAGATACAGCCAGCTCAAATATTTTACCTTAATCCCCAGATCCAGCCACCAAGGTGTCATCTTATTTATACTAAACTCTTCTTGTGTCCTAATAGTGACCAAATTCTTACTCCCCATGTTTGATCCGACTGCAGTCCTTCCCAACTATATTCATAATCATCTGTATAGAGAGTGACTCCACCTGTCAGATTCACTCTTCTGTCTCTTTCAGATTCCATATCCCGTTGTCCAGCACACAACCAAAGCGTTAAAATACAAAGAGATCCAAACACTTTCACTACATCAACTCCCAAAGGTTAGGTGAAACACTGTCATTTCTCTCAGAATTATTTTAGAACAGAGGGGCCCAACCCAGTTTATTTTAGAATGTTCCTATGAATTCTTTGATGGCAGTTTGAGTCTCTTGTAACAAAAGTCCCCTAAGATCATCAGTTTACTGTTGTCTCATGATTCAATATTTATACTATACACAACTGAGGAAGCAAATGTTCAATATAATTTAAGTGGTTTTGAATAAATTATATGAATAAATACTAATAGTAACAATTAATTAAGGGTTCCCATTCTTTCTGGAATAGAAATCACTTCTTTCTCCACCTGACATCATTATCAAACTGTTCAAGATATTATCTAAAAGACTATGATAAATGGTCTAAGTTTTTTCTTCCTACAAAATCTAGTATTAAATATCAGTAATTTTGAAGAAACCTTTGCCCTAATAGTTGAAGAAGCTTTATCATACCAATATAAAACATGAATACAGTTAAATCCTTAAAAATAAACAGAGCAGTGATATGAAGGATTTGTGGCAATAGCTAAGATGTTTTCAAATGGGTAAAATATCCTGGAGGAGAGAAAAGCGTGGATAGGCAGACTCAGCATGATTTGGGGCTTTTCTTCTCCAGAAATTCATCTGTTTTATGAGTGTGAATCTGGAATGCATGAAACTGGACAGAAAGCAGAAAATACCTAAGCAGATATGGTGTTAGTCTCATAGATGATGTGAAGTTGAAATTGGGGTCTCAGAATAAGCCAAATAGAAAGTGACCAGCCAGAAAACTCAACCCCAAATCCAGACACCAGAAGGGTTGTGTCTCAGGAACAAGCACAGCACACTGACCAGGAGCCAAGTGACTGCGACTCACATTTGATGTGCATCACTTGGTGACTGGATTCCACTCATCTTTTCTCAGCTTAATAAAATTAAAATTCCTAGGAAAAATATAAGATGTACATCTTGACCCACAGCTCCTGGTAGCCAATATAATGTTTCCAGAAGAACCAGAGCCAGGACCAAATGACAAATGCAAAGAGAAAGTGGACAGTGCAGCAGGTTGGAACTGAGAAGGATCAGGATATTATTACACAAGGTTTTAAAATAATTCTGTTTAATGGATGGACTTGGAGAGAATTATGCTTAGTGAGATAAGCCAGAAGGAGAAGTACAGACATCGTATGATTGCACTCATATGATGTGTAAAGAGAAGACAAATAAATGTCATAAATTAAACAACACTAAAAATGGAAAGAAGAGAGAGCGAGAGAACACTACTTCAAACAACTGTGGTCTCTTAGTGATGAAGACAGAAAAACAAATCGGGGGTACCAACATGACAGGGGAGGGGCGGGGGAAATGGGATGAAGGGAATTAACTGTAAACAATGAAGGGAGAAAAAAAGAGGGGGGAGAAATATTAGTAAATCTACTATGCTATTTGTAAATGTAAAAATACCACTATGCATCCTTCAAACAAGTCATTGTCAAAATACAATATCCTTCAAAATAATAAAAATTAAATTAAAAAATAAAAATAAAATAAAACAATTCTGTTAAATATGTTCAAAACAGAAAACAAGAATGGGAATTTCAGAAAAGAAATGGAGCATTCACATTCAGTTGTGGCATACCCTGGCAGAGTAGGGGGTGGGCGCAGCTTACATATATCCCAGGGTCCCAGGTTTGCATCCGGAAATAACTAAGATGAATCACTAAATGAAATGAAATAAAATAAAATGCTTCTTTATTCTCTCTCTTCCTGCTTACCTGTCTGCTTGCCTTCATTCTGGCCTGCACCTTGCCCTTAAAAAAAAAATTGAATGGCATACGCTAATGTCTTGGGCGTTAAGCCTGCTAGATGCAGTCCATGTCCATCCCAAGGACCCAGGTTCACGTGTGAAAACAGCAAAATGACTAAAATGGAACAAATAGATGCTTCTTCCCCTCTCTCTCATTTCCTGCCGTCTGCATTCCTGCCTTTCTTCTTTCCTGCCTTCCTTCCTTCTCCTTTAAAAAGAAAGCAAAATAAACTTATTCTTTAAAAAAAATCAATTTGAAGTTCTAAAATTGAAAAATGCAATGCTAAAATTCAGAACAAAGTATATTGGCTTAACACCAATTTAGATATAGCAGAGAGGAGAACTAGCAAAAGGAAGGATGTGTGAATAGAAAATATGCACACTGCAAGATGGAGAGACACGCATGTAAAAGACGAAAGAGAAAACAGGACTTCCAGGGCACATGAATGGCTCTAACATGAAAACTGAAGTCAATTGCAAAAGGAGAAAGAAAACGAGGCATAAGCAATAGTGGAAGGTATTTGCCGGGGAGTTTAGATTGACAACGCCCATTCTAATTAGGAAGTTAAATGAGCACAATTAGATTACTTACCAAGGAAAGCTGAAGTAAGCACCTGGCAGTGAAACAGAAGGTAAAAAGTTCATCCTGATGAAAAAGATAAATTTTCTTTGGAAAAAAAATCAGTAAGTCCCAGAACTGCTACAGTCTGAGAAATAAAGGACTCTAGAAGACAAGGGAATGGTCTATGTAAAGGACTAAAAAATAACACCAATGAGAGTTCTACTCCCAGCAAAAGTATCCTCCACTGAAGACAAGTAGAGATGCTTCCACACAAACAGAACCTCAGTAAATCCATTACTTTCAAATCCATCTTAAGGGAAACATCAGTGAAGTGGCTACATATAGTGAGTATGATTCCAGACTGATGTTTGTAAATGGAAGAAAAAATTAAGAGCAATGGAAACAGTTCGATGTGAATATAGGTTCATTTGAGATCATGAGGAAAATGGAAAAGTATACATATACACACATGTATATATATATATATATGTATTTATATATGTACACACACATATAATTGAAGAAACATTGCATTATAACATTATATAGATTCAAGGTGTGCATCATCATAAATCAACATCTGTAAAGTATTTACTTTTAGTTCCCATAAGGTAACTAGTGAGAAAATGTACAAATCTGTCACCTATTCAAAGTGTAGTTTATTCATTGGTTTCCTTTTAGTGGTGTCTTATCTTTCCCTGTACTACTATAGACAGATGAAGGCAGAATTGTGTTTGTACAGAGAGAAAGGTTTGGTCGTGTTTTTAAACATGAGTCCATCTTTGGAGAGAAGCTACTAACACACATGATATCCAGCTCGCCACTCCCTGAGTGATTTCAGTGGCTTGAAAATATATGATATTAGAGTATTTTTTAAAGTTAAAGGTAAGCAAAGTAGGAGGAGTCTGACTTGTTAATGGGCTAAAGTCTTGTTCTGACTGTGTATGTTCTGTTCCTCAAAGTCACTCCCCCATTCTCTGTAAGTGGGGCTTGCCTCTGAGGGGTCACTGGATTCTGAGTGGGGGCTGTGCATGCTTGAAAAAGGGTATCTTTAGGGTGGTAATTGAAGCCTACACAGGATGAGGAAGGTGTGAAAGTGGTGTGGGAGAGGTCAGTGAGTATAATGGCCCCTGTCCATAACCCTTATCCACTAGGGGGACTCATGGGGACTATGCTCAGATAACCAGGGTGCTCCCAGGGATAGGACTTCTTTTTAAGATACCCCATTTTTCGCCTCCAGAAATCAGTATATCTTTATACTCCTTCTGCTTCATCCTCCCAATACCTCCCTGCCTTTGATTCTTTTTTTGACTTGAAGGACACATTTCTTTACAAGGCACCTGGGAATGGCTTCATCTGAGAGAGACCAAGCCCCAAGGGCCCTATGCCAAGAAAGCCACATGTTGGACATTAGTTCTGCTGTTGCTCTCTAGTAATTCTTAATCATTTGTTCTGAAGTTGGAGGTTGTAAATGAAGTTGGTGGGGATGTGGGGCTAAGCTGGTGAGCTGACAGGAGCCCTGCCTGTGTGTAGGTCCCTGCACAGACTCAGCTGCCAGTCCAGGTGGCAGGATCCGTGCATGCAGGTTGGGTCCTGTACACCACATCCCTGGAGGTCGGGGTGCTGAGGCCCTGAGGGGTGGGTCATACCTGGGTCAGCAGCAGAAACTCAGCGTGTGACAGCAAGAGCTGCAGGGGAAGGAGGGACCAGAGATCAACCAGTGCCAGGATTCAGTGGGGAGTCAGCTGTTCTCAAAAGCATCTGCGTGGCATCTGCACAAATACTGAGTAAAGCATCACCAAAAGAAGTCATGTGCATAGATAGTGCAGCGAAGCATGGCACAGAGGTATGCACACTCTCCAAAGAGTTCAGAAGGCACAGTTGGGGAAAGTTGTGAGACACTGCAAAGCTGACAGGCACGGGCTTAGACACAGAAATCACGTGGAAAGTGTAGTCTCCTCAATGAAAAAGAACACTATTTTTACAGGAATTTCCAGTAAACTCGTGATGAAATCATGCCTCCTTGTTACTGAAGATGAGATGGAATATGCGCAAATGTGCATTGTGGATTACACACGTCAGGAATGTTTCAGGTTATACCTAGAAAACATTCAGTTTCCATTGTCTGAAGTTGCATTTAAAATGAAATGCAGACTTAGTTTTGAATGAAGGGCTAAATCATTTTAGAAAAAAAAAAACATTCCATGAAGATCACCAGCTCTAGATAGTCTACATTTTTCAAAATAATTTATCAGACATGGATTCCAATGTCATCACACCCTATAAGATTCCTAAGTTTCATAAAACCTGTATCAGCAGAAAGATCATTGGCAAAAGCAAAAATTGTCATGAGTATGTATGTGTACTGCCCTTAACGGAATGTCTTTCCCTTTATTTGGGCAAGTCACCTTACATTTTTGTTTCACACAGTGACCCGCAGGTAGGTAGCTGGCCTCGTGGCATCTAAGGCTCCTGTCTTGACCGTAACCATCACTGACATTGTTCTCCCCATTTTCACTCCTGTGCTGTCTGTCTAACACTAGGATTTCCAGACAGCGAGTGCCCTGCATCTCCCAGCCACACTTCTGCTTCACACAGTCTTTATAAATGCTCTTTCCTGCTTACGGAATATAGCTACTGCTCCTCACCTACTACCTATCGTTAACTACTGTCTGCCTTCGACTCTCAGCTAAAACAACTCTTTCTCAATAAACTGACCCCTCAGGATTCACCAGTTGAACATTTTAATAGAATCACTTATTTCTAATATTAGTCACTTTTCACAGTTCTAACTACATATTCTTTAATATAATAGGATTAATATCAACCTCCCTCTTTAGACTTAGCTCTCTGTGAAGGCAAGCTCTCCATCATTTTTATATGGTGCTTTTTCTTTCTCCTTCCATTTCCAGTTGTTTGGTGCTCAACCAGTATCATTTCATAGGTGAATTAGAGAATGCATGTAAAATCCTAAATTATGATAGATTCAATATTCGTGCTGTTTTCAGCATAAGTACTGTACTACCCGTGAGTTGTGTATATGAGGAATAATTTGTCTTGTTTTACCACTGTGTGGTGTCGTAACTGGAAGGAGTGGCTGTCATTTTTAATGCTTGAAAATTGCTTTAATTGCATGATCTAAAACTTTAAATCAGAGCAGTTTTGCTCTACCAGCACACCCAATTAGCCAACCCATCCTCCCATAAATGTCAATAAAATATTAGTGATATACTTTTTCAGAGAAACTGCAAGAAGAATATTTTCCTTAGTCCTGAGAGTTTTTGTCTGAAGCCCTAGTGATCTTTTATCTTTGCACTGAGGAGAGATGTGAAGAAGACCTGGAATTAAATCTGGTCTTGGTGCACAGAACCATTCTTCAAACTTTTCCCAGACATCATTAGAGCAAAAATTGCATGCATGTACTATAAGGAAAGGAGAACTTTTAAATACTCTGAAAACATAAAAGTGTCTGATGTAGATTGAGATTTTCTCCATGATACTGAGAAATAAAATGTGTTTTTATTTTTCTCCTGACTCCCTTGTCAATATGCATCTTAAGACTTGAGTTATAGCTTCTTCTGCTCCATGACCAAAACTTCATTGAAATTGCAGTTTTTTTCAGACATTGGAAGAATGCTCCAAAATGCTACTGATCAAACCTAGTGCCACAGGCATCACCCTGAGCAGGAACAATCTCAGGGCAGCCTGGTTCTCAAGCAGCAAGAGGTGGCTACAAAGTGTTCAGCCCACCTCCTGCACGTCAGACATTTTCTCAGGAATAAAATACTGAGAAAGTCCTGTGCCAGAGTCCTCATCTCACCTTCTCACTTTTACACTTCTTATGTGTTTATGACAATTTGTCCAAATCCCTAATTCTTAAATGTAAATCTCTCCAAGTATTTTCCTTTGATGAAGATAGTACCTATCTAAATGTAAATGTGTAACTAGGACTTCGTTATAGCTACTGAGTTACCCCTTTGGTCCTTTCTTAGTTCTCCAAAATTAAAGCTTCTGTATTTTTTTTTTTAAAAAAAAACAAGTAATCACAAATCATCTGTCACTCTGAGTCTCTTCCCCTCAGAAAGATGTAGGGCTGTTAAGTCCAGCTGAAACACTGGGAGCTCTCCTTGGAAACTTCAGTCAATGAACTGCTAGGACGTGTAGTGAAGCATGGACATTGAGATGGCTGTTTCTAGAGGGAAGGTTTTATGGTAGACAGGTAATTCTAACATCACAAGGTCTAGATCAAAGAGGAAAATAAATCTTTCCCTATTCACTTGGAAATTTTTATCTAAAATGGAAACATTATTGCAACTATGTCAGAAATACATTGTGCTCATTCTTGTAAACCTAAGCTTATGATGATAAATTCTATACAAACTACTCTAGTGGTAACTTAGGGTCTCAGTTTTGTCTCATAGTATCTGAAATTAACACAGTCTATTCAAGGTTGTAATCAGGATGTGCATTATAATGCTGTGGCTGGAATTTCAGAATGAAAAATAATAAAATCGTAAAACTGATATGGTACATTCTGTAATGTTAGAATGCTGTCTTTTCAGATTCACCATTTTCTCTAAGTTTATTATTGTATGAAATACGATTTAAAGTATGTCTTCATTATAAGTAGAAAGCTATACTAATTAATACAGACATTTAAAAACAGGGATTAGCTTTTTTTCATACTGAATATGATAGAACTTCGTGTTGTATGTATATACCTCCAAACCACTGCAAAAATTACTCACAGTATGTCTTTTCTAGGTAGACGCTAGCATTTTAAAAGATTTTATAATACTATTTTCTGTCAACAGAGAGGACTGTCATCACCATTCCACCTTCCAATATGGATGTTACAGTCGGGGAGAGTGTCCTGCTCCCCTGCCAGGCATTCCACGATCCGTCCATGGAAGTGGTGTTTGCCTGGTCTTTCAATGGAGATGTCATAGACTTGAAAAAAGGCGTGGCTCATTTTGAACGGATTGGAGGAGTAAGTTGCTGACATTTTTAAGTGTATGATAAAACAAATCAAGTCTTTTCCACAAATCAACATTTTTCATAATTATTCTCACCATCTTTATTTGTATGGATAATCATTCTCTGTTTATGAAGCTACATCTGTTTTTGTTTTGTTTTATTTTGTTTTATGTCTTCCATAGAAAATGCTTGTGGTCTGGATGCAATTATAATAAAGGGGATAATAAGAGGGATCACATATGAGGAACAATGATGATACAAATTTCAGAGTAGTCTCATTTTTAATATTTATCCAGCCATAAAGGACAAATGAGTCCTTCTGGGTACTATTATTTTTTAATACACCCCCCCCCCTTTCCCTTTCTATCTACAGGAATCTGTTGGGGATTTGATGATAAGGAATATTCAGTTAAATCTTTCAGGAAAATATGTCTGTGCAGTAAAAACAGCTCTAGAAAGTTTATCTGCTACAGCTGATATCATTGTTAGAGGTAAGCAGAAATGCTCAGTCAGTGCCTCAAAACTGTTCGTATCTGCAGAGTTGATCTCTGAGTGAGGTGCCATGATAAGGAGGTGTCATCAACTAGTATAGGTTTTTCGTTTTCTAAACCCTAGGACTCCAGGGTATGGGTGGGATGGATATGGACATGATTTGGGTTTCATCTATGTGTAAGAAATAGTCAGACCCTGTGAGGAGTTCCCATTAGTTCTTAACACTCAGCCTTGTCTTCTGTCTGTTTGAACCCTCCTTGGCAGCAGGGTCTGGCTGTGAGCTCCCACAGTTCTCTAGAGCAGCTGCATTTAGCAGAGTTAGCTTTTGAGAGAGGGATGGAGGAGGGCACTTCTCAGTTTGAGATGAGTTCCCTTGCTGATAATATTCAACCATCCCAGGAGTGGCATTTTCCGATCTTCAAATGAAGGGTTTCTAAATGAAGCTTCCATTGTGTAAGCTGAATCAGCAGGGTTCGATCTCAAATAAGGGGCTACATGGATAGTCTGCTCAGTATTTTATTTTCTAAGTCTCCCAGATTAAAAATCTGCCCATTCCAAATTAATGTATCTAATCATTTCCCATATGGTCATCATAACACATCCTTTTCAAGGTCCACCAGGCCCACCTGAGGATGTGCAGGTGGAACACATTTCCAGCACGACTTCTCAACTGAGCTGGAGGCCGGGCTCAGACAATAACAGTCCCATTCAAATATTCACCATCCAGGCACGAACACCATTCTCTGTGGGTTGGCAAGCAGTGTCTACAGGTAAGCCGCACAAGTGTCTTTGGATAACTGTCTAAAGCAGATGAAAGGGACTGCTTCTAACAAGCCAATTTAGGTGTCTCACGTGTTCTGTTCTTTCAGTTCCAGAAATCCTGAATGGTAAGACGTATAATGCGACCGTGGTTGGTTTGAATCCTTGGGTGGAATACGAATTTCGTGTTGTTGCTGGGAACAGCATTGGGATTGGAGAACCGAGTAAACCATCAGAATTGCTAAGAACCAAAGCATCAAGTAAGAAATCATTGTCATCTAAAAATGCAGAAGATCCCTTCCACCATAGTTCTTAGACAAAACCAGTGAGAAGTATCTTTACAAGTATTTTTGGTCCAAAATGTGAGCAGTAAACCATTAGCTCTCATTTTCACATTTTAATGCATGCAAAGCAAGGTGCATTTTCTCCCCAATAGCGCATTCATTAAGAGATGATTACAGTTAAAGCAAGCATATCAGAGATAAGAGATTTTAGAAGCTGTCCTCACATCTCATTCATTTTCTAGCCAAGATCCAGTAGAGAATCTGTAGACTTATAGATGCAAATGAGTTACTGCTTGTTTCATTAAAATGTCATAGCCAAGAATTAATTGAGACTGTTGGCACAGTGAGACACACATTTCCATCTACGTCTCAATTCTGACCTCGTCGTAGCTTCATTGAGCCGTAGGGTCCATTCTCCCCCATGCAAATGAGGGGACGCCTGAGCTCATTTAACAGGAGCACTAATGCAACCATATAGGTTCACTGCACAGCAAATACAGTGAGACCAGTTCCCAAAGCCCAGCTTCATAAACTCTCTCCAACCATCCTGTTTGTCCCACTGACACACTTCCACATCCAGGCAACATCTGGTCTGCTGGCTGCATGGAGCTGCAGTCACATCCTACCTCAGTCCCACGGATGTTGAGTAACCCTGGTGACTTGCTTCTTTTAACAAACTCCGCACAGTGGTGCAACTTTCGGATGCTAGTGTATCATTTTTCAAAAGAAGGATTTCATGTTAATATTTTTATCATGGGATTAAAAATAGAAAACAACATATTTAACAGCAATATCTGAAAGTAAACTAGACATTTAGTACTAGAGGTGACTCCTTCATTTTACAGAGGAGGAAAACGATGGCTGAAGTTAGCTGATTGTTTTTGACAGAAGCAGAATTTGAACCCAGACCCTCAGACTTTTGGACCCGCGTTTTCTTTAACAGTGGGTCTTAGCCTAGATGAGAAGGGGTAGCATGAAGAAGTATATAAATACAGAAATGCCCCAGCTTTCTCATAGATCACTGGGTGAAAACAAGTGGCCAGGGATCCTGGGGATTGTTCCCAGCTGATCTGATTATGGGGCCATTGGCAGGGTGGACTCTAATGTTCTAACATGGCAGTAACTACTACTACCAACTACTGACACTCAAATCTCCGCAAGGCTCCAGTTCATACTGATGCGAGTTTTCTTTTTTGTCCTTAAAGACAATTCTTTTCAATCTGGTTTTAGATTTAGCTTGGTTCGTTTGAACATTGAATAAGGGGAGAAACTTTATACCCAGAGTATTGGAAACTTCACAGAGAGTAAATGAAAGTTTAATTTAAAATAATTTGGTTCTATGTTTAGATTACCTAAAACAGTGTCACTGTGCTTGGGGAGCACCAGAACCCTGCCACCAGAGAGTCCCCTGGACTCACCCAGCTTTAGAGTCAAAAGCACTGGAAGACTCAGAACACAGGCTATCAGTGCATGGCAGCCTTTTACACAAACTATGAGGGTCAAAGCAGACAAGGGGTGATTCCAAAATGAAAGTGGATGATGTGTGATAAGTGTTAGAAAAGAAGAATCAGGTTATTCTACCACTGTCATGTACAAAGTTGACCTCTGCATGAAACAGGAGTAAATAAGTGTCTGCCTTTATCTGAATGGTCTCATTGATGAGAGGAAGTTCTGAAGTGAGCACTTAATCCCCACACATTTTCACTCCTGCCTGCCAGTCACCAGGTAGACCAGGCATTTCTACCCCAATCTGCTCACAGATCAAACACGGCCAAATACGGATAATTGCATGGGATTCGGCATTTTAAAAGTATATCCTGTGGACTTATCCATTATCACCGATTAAGGATACTTCTGCCATTATTTCAGGGAAAAAAAAAAAAAAGAATGCTTTTTAAGCACTTCCATAGGTATAAGTAAAACTCCATGTGATTATCCTCTACCCACACACACAGTGCTCATTGATTTTATAATTTTCCTCGAACTGCTTATTAGTCATAATACCAGTCCTCATAGAGGTATAGTCGGAGAGTGCATTTTTTTCATTAAAAAAAAAAAATGTTCATTTTCTGGAATATTCTGCCACAAAGCCAGGGAATCCTAGAGTGAACAGAAAAATTCCTCAGTAATATCCCGATAGAGACCGTCTTGCTTTTCGAGTTCAGAGTTAGAGGAAAAGTGTCTCCTCTTCTGTCCTGAGAGGTTTGAGCATCAAGTGAGAGCCTTGAAGCAAGAAGTTCTTTATATGTTTTAAGACTTTATTTCTAATGGTTGAAATAATCTTGATGACTCACAAAAACAAAATATTATTTTAGTTTGTTTATTGAAAAAAAGAAAGAATTAATTAATACGGTGCCTCAGTAGCTTGTTTACAGCACAACTGTATAATTAGGCACTAAATCAGCAGTGTCACTGTTGCCATCTGAATGGAACATCATTTTGCCAATTAGTAGATGATGCATAATAATGTCAGATACACGATGTTACTCGGTTTTTAATTAATTTTGGAGCCAGGGTGCTCATGTATCAAACACAACTGTGTCCTCTCTCTTAGAAATCTGGGTATGTGTAAACATAATTTGTGTTCATTAAAAATGCAAGGCGTTTGCGCCACGTGTGGGTGAGAGATTTTGAAAGGTGAAATCCCAAAGCACAGTTCCTCCCGATGAAGACACACCCTCACCAGCTCACATTTCTCTTGCTTGCTTCTAGTCCCCGTCGTGGCCCCAACGAATGTCAATGGAGGTGGAGGAGGCCGCTCTGAACTCGTCATTACGTGGGAGGTAATTTTCTGTCCAACTGAGTTATTTTGAAGAAAAAAAAAAAAACTTAGCTGGCCAGGAAGAAAATGGAAAAACAAAAGTAGATGATGTATTTGATCACTCTTGAGACTATGTAAAAAACACATGGTGTGAAGGATGCCTGATGATGCATTATTTGGAGGAGATACTGGGAACTTTTTTTATTTCTACTCAAGTGAGAGAGTATGACTAAAGTCTGCATAGTTCTCCCAAAAATGGAAGAAAAACAACTCCACTGCCTATTGAAGGTGGGTCGCTGGATTTTTCATGATGCCTTTGATAGATCTATTGGTTCCCTGTGAGCGCTCCTGGGTGCAGGGGTGGGAGGCAGTGAGGGCAGGTGGAAGACAGCTCTCACATTGCTCTTCCACTCCCCCTGGTCTCCACAGCAGGAGGAAAGCCTAGGCAGATGGCATAGCGTCGTGGCCACTTGTCTCAAGCACTCAACATAGGCACATTTTAGTACTTATTAAACAGTTCAGCCTAGTTTATTATCATGAGCTTTAGACTTTTAGCCAGTCCAAGGGAGTGCCCTAGATAATAAGTTCATCAGATTCTCCCTGTCCTCCAAATACATTTCCACAAAATCATTGACTCTCAAGGAATCTAAAAGAATATTGTTTTGTGTGACATGAGCAGATTCTTTCATTAGCCTTTGAAAGCCATATTAGCCTTTCTTCATAATATATACGAAGTTCTGCCTGACTTCATCCCTTATTTTGTCTCCATGATCAAGAATTACTAAAGGTTTGTAAATAATTGTTTCCAATACAGCTGATACGTGAGGGAAATAAGAAATACTATGTGTACTGTTCTTAAGTACAGATGACATGAATTATTTATATTAGATATCATTCTATGATTTATAATAACCCTCTTTAAAGACAGGAAGGGAGGAAGAGAAGTAGAGGAAAAGCATTTTTGTTTAGTTTATTTTGGTTTTCCCTGCCCCAGCCCCAGGTGACAAACTCTAGTTCTTGGACTTTAGGTGGTCACACCCCAGTCCTCTCAGCTGCCTGAGCCACAAGTCTGTATTCAATATACTTTTTTCTTTAAATCAAGTTACCACAAACCATCATCCACTGGCCACATCTGGCCAGCTCCTTGTTTTCATATAGATTCACTGACCTCCAGCCTTTTCTTCTGTGCTTTTGTGTTGCTGCTTTCACGCTATTGCAATCTGTCGCCATTACTGAAAATATTTACTACTTGAATCTCTACAGAAAAGGTTTCAACCTGTATTTTTTTTTAAATTAAATACCTCATTCCCTCTGTGTGTTTTGGCTTGGAGCCTCAGATGTGGAGATAATAGCAGACATGGTCTGAATAGTCTGTCATTCGCGTTTGTCCTCAGGTACCTGCGGGGACTGAGCCACACCCTCCCAGCACCCAAACTTTTTTAGGGAAGGAGATGTGTGTTGAGGAGGAGATACAGACATTACTTGGAACCTCCATAAAGAGCACCGTCACTCTCTCACTTCCATGAACGTGGGAGCAGTGTTGTCCCAAGCAGAGGGCACAGCGCTGAGGGGGTACAAAGTGAACATGGAAAAGGAGGCCGAGTGGCCTCAGCACAGGCCCAAGTCAGCCTGGGGGGCCAGGAAGGCACCAGCATGACTGTCTGAACCACATTTGGAAAAGAACTTCGGGTTGGAGAGACAAATCCAGGCCAAAGTAGCAGCCACTATGGATAAAATGGTACCTGGAATCCTTTCCAAACTAATATGGACCCAGCCAGCATAAACAGTTCAGCCAAAGGCCATCATATGTCTGAGTGACCACACTCCTGGTCCATCCAAATTGCTGCCAGAGAGGCACAGCCTGGTACCATCTCTTGAAAATAAACCTCCCCCTGGTGTTTTGTCCAGTGACAAGTTAAGAGCGTTTTACGTTTATTTGGTTTGGTTTGTTTTATTTCCAGTCACTTAGACATGATATCCAACTTTGGGATGTATTAACTGCTAAATCATTTTAGGGTATCTTTATCTGATCGTCATCTGTGTACCCCCAAATGCTTCCAGGTTTGAGGGGCTGGTGGTGAATGTCGCATGCACAACCAGACATCGAGGGTGAAGTCCCCCAGAGTGGGAGGCAGACTACAGAACTGGAGTTACACTCTAGTATGTGAAGGGTCAGGGGTCTCTGTTACCGCTCCCCGACCTGGTCACCCTGTGCCGGAGCAGCTGTGGCCCGCACTGCCCCATGGTGACCGTGCTCCCCAGCACAGTGCCCCATGTGGTCCCACTGTGGTTTTCAGAATCAGGCTGCAGGCTGGTTGGGTTCAGTGGCCATGCTTTGCTGACTCTGGATCTGCACGGAAGATTTTGCTCTTGCAGACGCTGTGGTTGACAGTTACACGCTGTAGTAGATCTCATTACCAGAAGAATGTCTGAACGTCTTTATCCTGCTGAACACTTCCTCTGTGCTCTGTGCGAAGGAGAGAAGTCTCTCGACATGCTCACCCGCTAGATGTGAGTTGCTCACGTCTGACTGTCTGACCACATTCACAGACTGAAAGGGAGGACCTCAATAAATCTCTGTCCTTCTCTAAACTGAGCATATTAGACTCAGGTCTATCCTGATGGGGCACATGAGAAACACCGATTCTTTTTAATGAAAAGGCCTCCACCTTCGTGGATGCACTAACCATCCTGGTAAGATCTGAGATCCAAGAAGCTTCGAAAACAAATCCATGGCATGGACTGGTAGCAGACATGCACACATACCTCTTCAGACCATTCCCAACAACCTGGCCCAGCTCCCAGCTCCCTGTGAAGGAGCTTAGCACTGGGAAGCAGTGTCTGGCCCACATCTCAGGCCCTGTGTTTTCCTCCTAGTTTCACTGTCTGTTTGTGAGACTGTTCCACATGGCAGGAAATGAGACCAGCGCAGGTCACCTCGGTTAATGGGGATTTATTTTAAAGCTACCTGGGAAGTAATGAGGGTAGGAAAAGTCTGGCTAAGCGGGCAGGCAGGTCAAATGAAGAACCGAACCTCGTCCATCACGGTCAGAGCAGGGCCCTAGCGGCTGTCAGCGACTCCCGCAACCGGCTCCAAGTCCTCAGTCTTGCTTCTTTCATTTCCTTCCCTTCGAATCTTCTACTCAGCTAACACAATTTTTACTAGTACTTACAGCTTCCCTTTCCCCTTAATCCTTCTGCCTCAGTTTCCCCACCATCACATGCTTTCTACTTGCCCGTTCCAAGTGTATCTGTTATTTACTCAACACATACCCTATGTTCCATAGTCAAACTGTGTAAGGGAGAGGAATTATCGGGTCTTAGTTCCTGGAGAATGCAGAGCCCCTCTTAGATACTGACCACGGTGGCATCTGGGTCTGGTGTCTGTGACGGGGACCAAGTCCAGGAACTGTGTGATGTAGTGAGTGCAGTGATGGATAGGCACACCTCAGAAATGGAGATGTGGACATCATGTCCTATGAGGTATGCCTTTATTCATCTAGCAAGATATTTAGAAAAAGGAAGGAAAAATTTTTCTGTAGAAAAAAATATTCAATAGACTTTTAGTTATTTTAAATAAGATTTTTAAGCCTTATAAACTGGTGGAATATATTTTTAAATTCAAGCACAGAATCATATTCTTATTTTATTGTATGTGATTATATGATTGATATCTGTAGATTTCTGGGGGACATGCATCTATTTTTGTTTCATCATTTTAATTAGATTTTAAATGACTCTCACAGCATTTGGTCTCTATGAGAATTAGCAGTATTTCTTAATACCAGGAAATGTACACATCACTGTTACTGTTAGTGAAGATGTTATGTTTAAAAAATAGTGAGAAGTTCTTTATACTTTCATGTTTGGGTAATATTTTCTGTGTCAAAGCAATACTATCATATAATATTTATATTATCTGTATATCACAAGAATTTATTGAAAATATTATTAAAGGAAAACACTGAAAAAGTTAATTTTGTGCTGAGATCAAAAATTCTATGAATACATGAAATTATGTTTTAACATAAACTCTTGCAATTTTCTAAACCATTTTATTATTATAACTTATGAGTAATCATGAAAAGAGATATAAACATCTAAAGCCTGTTTTACATTTTAATTTATTTATCTAAATACTTTGAATTGGGATCATTTTCCTAATTGGCATTTCAAATAGAAGTTTCATTTTGAAAAAAGATTTCATCAAACAGCATAAATATCCATGTTTTTCTCTACCAAAGAAATGCCAAATAATCAATCACAATTATAATACCTCTATAAAAGATTACTGTTAACACTCAATGATTGATCACTTCTGCCCAAGTCCATTCCAGAAGAGCTGCAGAATGGAGAGGGATTCGGATACATCATCATGCTTCGGCCCGTCGGCTCAGTGGCCTGGACCAAGGAGAGGGTGCTCTCTGTAGAGTCATCGAGGTTTGTTTACCGGAATGAGAGCATCACCCCACTCTCCCCCTTCGAAGTCAAAGTGGGTGTGTATAACAAAGAAGGAGAAGGGTCCCTGAGTACCATGTCCATTGTCTACTCGGGCGAAGATGGTAAGTTGCTCTGGAGACTGCCGGCATGTTCTGCGTTGCTCTCCATGAACCCTCTGCTGAAGATGTTTGTGTCTTTCTCTGGATGCTAGAACCTCGACTGGCCCCAGGAGGAACTGCTGTCCAGAGTTTTTCTGCTTCAGAAATGGAGGTTTCGTGGAATGCGATTGCCTGGAACAGAAACACTGGCAGAGTGTTGGGCTATGAGGTGATCCCATTCATTTCACTTCCCTGATGAAAAGGCCAGCCAACCATCCCACAGAGCAACTCCTGCCCAACCGTCCTATTCCACTGACCTACTACCTGTGTGCGCTGCTTTATATTGCTTGATGCTGCTGAGGTGAAGGAATGGGAGGGCTTTTTCTAAATGATCATAGGCAAGCACTTAACAAGAGGTAGCCACTTAAAAACTGATTGGGTGATTATCTTCTTTAATTATTCAAATTGCAATCACATTTGTTTCCTAGGGAGAGACAAATGTATAATCCTCAATGATCTGAAACCATAGATGAATTTCTAAGAAACCTCCTCTATGAATTGGAGCATGACTTGAAAAGATGTAGTTATTGTGGAAAAGGCATTTAGTGATTAGGAAAAAAAAAAACTAGTTTCTTCCCCAAATTTCCTTTATAGTATGTAAAGAATGGGACAGATCACTTCATGTTGTTCTCACACAGGGATTAGATTTAATAATCTCTTGTTATTCTTAAATGTGCAAATCCAGTGAGTCACAAAATGGGGAACAGTTTATTTTGTTAGAGTCAAAGTGGTGTTCTAAACCTCCCTTATTTTGCCTTGTACTGTTCTTTTATTTTCTTTTTGCATGAACCCTCTGATTCTCTTAGACTCTGTACCACTGCTTTGGGATGCCTTCTCTGTTACTGATTTTGTTTCTCACATCTAAATTCTAACTCCTTCAATAAACTACAAGGAAGTCACAGGCAGGCAGCGATCTTTATTCTCTTTGGTCTTTTACAATGTTCCTAAAACAGTACTAATGTGAAGGAAGGCTCAATATACATTGAGTTACCAATCAACCAGCCATTCAAAGAATTCTGGAAGAATTATCAGTAGCGAACAGAACTGATCTTTGAAGGCACGGACTTGTTTTTGGTGTGACTTATAAATACTTCGATATTTATAGACTCTTTGCTAAAGCTGATAACCTTTAGAAAGCTCATGAAGTATTTTATTCTGGAATTCTAAAAATCACAACAGGCCTTTTAACTTCCATTATGAATTTGTGCTTTTTAAATTTTTTCCCTGTCAATTTGAGACTTTGATTATATTGTTGTGATTGTATAACAACTTGAATTAGAAAATATTTCACCAGTCATGTTCCCATCTCCTTTCCAGATACTGGGGTTGATAATTGCTGGGAAACCATAAATTCTTGCTCTCTGCTTTTAATGACCAGGTCTTATACTGGACAGATGACTCCAAAGATTCCATCATTGGTAAAACTAGAGTCAGTGGGAATATCACAACCAAAAACATCACGGGGCTGAAAGCAAACACCATCTACTTCGCGTCCGTGAGAGCTTACAACACAGCTGGGACAGGCCCCTCTAGCCCCCCTGTCAATGTCACCACCAAAAAGTCCCGTAAGTATATGTGGCTCTGAAGGGACAAGGTCCTCTGTGAACAGGGGTATGCTCTGCTGACTTGGCACCCTGTGCCTTCCCCTCACTACTGCTTTCTTGGCTTTGTCTGGTCACTTGATTTGTCCCTTAAATAAGGAAAACAGTTGAAACTTTCTGGTAACAATCAAAATAAACTGTTTTGCTATTTCTGGAACTGAAAAAGATAAACTATGCTGACATAGCAAAGACAGAGGGGGAATGTGAAGAGCACAGGCTCTGATGCCCTCTCCCTCCCTGAGTCAGAACCTGACACCCATCCTTGGGTCCTCAGGTGGTTATTAAAAGTTTCGTCTCCACACTCTCACCTGACAAGTGAGGGGAAGCAGCACCTGTTTGCTCACAGGGCTCTGCTCAGGACGGACAGGGTATTAATAGAAAGTGCATAGTGCCCACATTAGGAAGTGGTCTTTGCTTCTGGGTTTTGTTTTGTTTTTTTGACTCATAGCCTTGGGTCACGAATCTGGGTCCTTCTGTTTTACATGATCTATACCTTAGGCTGTTTTGCTGAATCTTCAGTATGCACAGTGAGGGGACCAGGCACTCTGCCCAACTGGTCCATCCTTCCAGGATGGGCTGGTCACTGCGGTTTCCTTGGAAGCCCTGAAACCCAGCAAGGAGCAAAGCTGCTTCTTCCCAGCTCCCCTAATGATCAGCAGGTGTCTCACAGGGCAGGACTCCTGAGGAAAGGCTGAAGAGCTGCCCTCTGCTGTGCACTGGGACAGACCTGGTGTTACACCAACACCTGGGTTATAAGGACAGTAGGGAGGTGTGAGCGGATGGACACAGTCATAGCTGCCATATGATGACGTGGGGATGGTAGATCCCTTAGGATTGTCAACGAAAATATAAAGCATGTGTGTTAGTAGAGTCTTATATACATTCTGTGGTCTCTGGATCTTACTGAAAAGAATAACTACACAATTGCTGAATTCTGAGAATGCAAACAGGGAAGCACAGCTTACTTTGCTGTGCCTCTGTCATATTTCTCCTGTGTTGGGACAGAAGAGCGAGTTGAAGAGTTTGAAAGCCAAGGTTTTTGACATAAACATATACAGAAAACTTTCACATCCAGAAAGAACTTAGAAACCATCTCGGCCGATGGGCATTGATTGCAGCATCCACCACCGTACTCCGACCTGGGCAGCAGACCAGCACCCACATTCTGTGTTCAGCCTCTGGCAGGTCCACCCACTCCTGCAGTCACAGGCCCAGCCTCCCATGTTCCTGCTTTAACTTTCTTAGTTAAAAGAAAAGTCTGTCCTCACTGTGCTTCCCTGAATCACCCTGAGGCACAGAGGAGGTGCCCTGGAGGAGCACCTTGGGAAATACACAGCTGCAGGGGAGCCAAGGGGCAGAAAGCCACCAAGATGAGTCCAGGGGGCCCATGAGGACAACCTGCTCCAGCCAGCCTCCCTGGCCTCTCGCCTGGACAGCAGGGCCCCCAGTGGAAGACCTGTGATGTCTTTCTCTTCACTCCCTGTTGGACAGTGGGGGCCACTGCCAAATTCCTGCATGAAAAGTTTGCTCCCTGGTCTTTTTGCAACTAACCTACAGCCTACATGGATGGAAATCCCCACCAACCATGTTTTTGGATCTCCAGACCTTTCCTTCTAGCTGATGGAGATGCCAAACTCACAGACATTCTTGCATTTAATTCTGTTTCTATTGCAGACAAAAATCACAGGTTAATCATATGTAAAAATAACAAATTTAAAAATCTGAGGTTTGCATCATGAGAAACTGACAAGCATTTTTGTGCAGTTGTTGGGGTATATCTCGAGTCTATTTTATTACAGCCAATCCCACTGACCAGTCTCAGGTGATCTGAGACCTAAACAATAAAAAATTCATCTTAAACTGCATGTAGGTGTGCGATGTATGTATGATGTGTATAAGGAAACATATGCACACATATATGTGTCTACATGCACATGCATATATAAACATGCATGCATATATACATCTATATACATGCACACATATACACACTTACACACACATAAAATCTTACAAAGGACATTTTTTCTGTAACCTGAATTTGCTAATGTGATTTTCCATGCAACCTAAATCAACCTTGTCTTAGTTCACGCAAACATAGTCTATGTATTTAAGCAGAAACCTTGTGTGTGACACATGTGCTGCTGTTTCATGTGACACTAAGTTTGTTCAGTTGGTAGTTTTAGTTCTGCACACAAGTTTCACTGAAATTTAGATTAAATGTCAAGAAGCTTATTGGTGGTTTGTCTGAGTTTTAAGGCATGATCGGCTTCATCAAAGAATGAGGGACATATCTTTTAAAAACAGTGTAGCTTACAAGGGATCATTTTATGTAGCTCTCATGCTAGAATATTCTGCTGAGAGCAAAGTGAAATGAGAGTCAGAAATTCAGAGAGTAGTTTCCTATTTCTTTAAGCATCCAATTCTTTCTTGACTAAGACAAACAGATTAAAATCCTTCTTAATTTCTTGCATGACAATCTTGTCTCGAGATCTCTGGAATTTAGCCCTTTTCACCATCACCAAATTAGCCAGAGAGGGCATGAGAATAAGAGGTTTCACAAGTCCCCGTCTTGTCATATCTGAACACCAATCAATCCTCTAATTTCATTCTTAACCTCCTGTATCAAGGATTTTGTGAGACTAGAATAGAAATTGTTTTTGATTTTGTTTGTTAATGTTCAAATGAGCACAACTTAGTGGTTTAAAGGAAAACGATTTACTATCATACATTTCTGGAGATTAGAAATTGGAAATGAACTTCAACCTGTTGGAAACAATGGTGTTGGGAAAGGCTGGGCAATTCTTGGAGGTCTTAGAAGAGAATTGGTTTCCATGCATTGTTCTATCTTCTGGAGACACCTACCAGCCTTGGCTTTGAGCCCTTCCTCTACCTTCAGTCACTGTCCTCTGCTCTGCCCCCATGTCTCTGACACAGAGTCTGTCACCCTACTCTTCTCAGGGACCTCGTGGCTTCCCTGGACACACCTGGAGACTCCAGGACCACTTCCCCCACTCAGGCTCCTAACTTGTGCACATCTGTTAAAATTTCCTTTGCCACGTAAAGTAGCATAGCCACAGGTTCTGGGAAGTAGGATGTGGACAAGTGTGGGTTTTTGTTTGCTTGGTTTTTTGGGTTTTGGGGAGAAGTGGGATAGGGAGTGAGACTTGTTCTGCTCTCACAGTTATAAAATATAAAGCATTTCTTTGTCCCAGGCCCCATGTTAATTTTCTAAATATGTTCTCTCAATTATTATAGTAGATCAAAGAGTCAGTATTTTAATCCCTAGAGATGAGAAAACACATGCTTAGAATGGTTTTAATGTAGCATTCACTTGATACCCAGTGAACATGGATTCTTGGAATCTCTTCACCCCAGCTGGGCCAGTTTGCAGTTTTCATCTCTAACCATCTAACTAGTCTCTCTCTCCAAACTTGAAAATCTTTGGTCCAAATCTCAAAAAGCCTTGAGTCTTTTCTTGCTAAAGTGGAGTCATACCCTCTTCTCCTTCCAGATGTCATCATGTCCTTCATTCCAGAGAGCAAAGCTACTGGAAAGGCTGAGTGGGTCTTTTCTGCTCTGTCCAAACTTCCTTCCACCCTACTCCTTGTTAGCACATGACTGGCTGACCTTCACTCTACTTCAGGTTTTCTCACTGCTTGGGGTGCCCCTGCCATGCCTACACAGGCCTATATACAGTCAAATGCCTTTTCTCCTGCTCTACAAGTTTCCCTGTATTATATTTGCATTTTTCTGATATTTTCAGGAACTGTGGCTCCTGTGTGGTGAGAGTCTTAGTAAGAGAGTAGATGGAAGTTGACTGTGGACCCCATCTGGCCTTCTACTATCTATGTGACAGACATAGTCACCTGTTAACTTGGAACCTGTTTCCTCATCTGAAAAACACTGACAGCAGCTCCTCTAGCAATGGCTCTGAGAACAGATGATAAAAGCTTCACCAGGGAGACCCAGTGACTGCCATACAATGAGCGCCCCATGCCTAAAGCATGGCTATTCTTCTTTAGTAGGGACACTGTCTTTACATTCCTTAAAGTGGAAGAGCGCAGCTACTTTCTTACTCTTGTACATTTTTTTTTCAGAAATCTTTAAGGGTCATGGGAGGGTACCTCAAACAAACATGAGAAATGGCTTTAATGAAACACTGAAGATAACTCAGACTCCAAGGGCTGTCCCTGCATCTAACTTTGATTTTCCATGTCCTTGAAATGACATCAGATTTCTCTGAATAGTGATGACAGCCATCTGATATATGATTGCCTCTTGCACACTCTAAGCCAGCAGAACTCACATTTACCCAAATCTCTGCCTATTCTCATTGGCTAAGCTAAATCCAAGACAGGGCTGGTTTTGGAAATATGATGATTCAGTCACTCACTCAAGAAACAGCACCTCCGGTGAGCTGTGCACAGTATTAGGTGCTGATGGAGACTGAGACAAGATCCCTGCCTTCGGGCAATTTCTCTTCTAGTGAGGAAGCCATCTAAAAGAAGAAAATACAAAGAAATGAATATCATCAGAAATCTGAAAATACTGCCAGGAAAATAACTAAGATGATGAGATATGTACCCCTATACCGGGAAGGCTATGTGATGTGATAGGACATACACGATAAACCAGAGATATTGGGCAAAGTCCTTCCAGGAAGAGACACATGCAAAGCTTGTGAATTCTTTGTTACTGCTGCTGCTGGTGATGGTGACAGTGTCCTTGACATGTTAAGTGAATATCAGTGTTCCAACAATGAACATCTTAACTTAGTGGAGATGATGTATTTACAAATGACATCTGGGGGGGCACCACAAATATATTGTGATCCACACAGATGTCACTGGCATGGAATTTAGATTTACAACTAAGGGAGAAAATATTTACATCTATTCCAAGAGGAAAAGATAGAAAAGAAAGCACTGCTTATATCAAAAGACATATTCAGACCCAGTAACAGAAAGTGTTTGCAAATTTTGGTTCAATTTGGACCTTGACGTTGACTGACTAGCACCCCGTGCTGGATTTTTCTTGCTGTAAATATGCAATCAATCCATATTTAGACATAAAGGAAGCATTAAGCTTTTATTTCATCTTGCACTTATGTTCTTTCTCTCTTGCCCAAATGTCAACCCCATGCTGTTACTTAGAAGTGTAACAGAATAAGTTGTTTCTGAATTGAGTTCACAGTGTGAGCTACAGTTGAATGTAAATGCCATCTACAGAAAAATTGATCATAGGGAACCCATTAGAGCTCCCAAGGGCTAGCTTAATGTTGCTCTGTCATTTCACTAATAGAAAATGATTTAGTCTTTGGAAGGTGCCTGGAAAGACCTAAAATGTGAGAAAAGTGTTTAATTGGCCAACTTGGTACCAACAATTATGGCAGATGTTTCATATCATCCAAGTGACAATGTTTTGGTTCTCAAGGTAGCAGAAATTTCCATTTCATCATGGATATCTGCGAGCCACTTGATCAAGTACTTGAAACTCAGAAAATGAGAACTGTTACCAGTGTAGATATTAAGGTGCTGGCCTTCCAAAGCAGCTTTCAGAAACTATAAGAAAAAAAATGCAAAATAAAAGGCATTGACCTTGGCATCACACCCATGAGCAAAGATAGGAAGGGCTTTATACTCAGGAGAGCTTTCCAAATAATTAACTCAGACTCTATAATCTTATTTACCTTTCAAAAAGCACATAACAAACTCAAGTCAGAGAAATATCTTAAGGAGAAATCTTGATTATGCACCAATCATATCTGAGCAGCCAGTCAGTGGAAAAGCTCAGAACTGAGAAGCCTGTCAGTGGAAAAGCTCAGAATTGTATAATTGTAACAAATCACATTAGGCACAGTTGGAAAATCGATGATGTCACAATGCCACAGAGGAGAACTGCTACTCCCAGCAAAGAGAATTAATAATTATTGGGTTTTGTTTAATATGTACCAATAACCAAGTGAGGGCTGTTTCATACAATACTTCTTGTAATTTAAAAATCCTGTGATCTGGGAGTTGTTAGACCACCTTCAAAAATGGGAATCCTGAGCTCTGGGAAGAGACTGAATAGAGATACAAGTCTCTGATTCCAAAGTCCAACTCTTGTTAACTCCCAAGTAACAAGAGAGGCAAAGCCCTCTGAAGATCCCAGGTGACTGGTCACTATGACCGAGTTTATTTTGGATGGAACCCTTCTCCTTTCATGTCACTGATGTGCGGGGAAGGAAGGAGCTGGGACACAGTTTGTCCAGAAAGACTTGCAGAGAGCCATTTTGGCCAGGATCACTTGGCGATTTTATTAGGAGGAGTAGTGGCAGTGAGTTTAAACTCCCTGCAGACTGAGAAAGTTAAATTAAGAGTGCACATGCGTGTGTGCCCGTCTTGTGTATCACTCCAAAGTGCATTGCCTGCATTGCATGAGTAGCAGCAAGATGGTTTCCTATATGTAATGTAACCTGGGGGATGGGCCTCCTTTCGTGGGTGTAACCAGGGGATCTGCAGCTCTCATGAGAATGAGAGAACTGCTAAGGTGGGCTGGAGTTCTTCTCTTCGCTGATAGGGTTGCCTGGAGTTCTGACAGCACTGCGTGGCGTTCTCTGTGGGAGCAACTAGGGGCTGTGTCTTCAGACCCAGGTTGCTAAAGAAGGGTCTTTGTTTTAGCAACCATAGGTTTTACCAGACAGTCAGTTCTCCTGCCCATACCTCTGCATACCTGCCCTAAGATAACTGTCCCCACATCATTTTGGGATGTTTTACTTCTGCTTTGGCAGAGAAGGAAACAAATTCAAACATTTTGGCATCTACCATGTGTTTCCAAGTCAGTTTTTCTATTATCCAGCCTGGAGCTTCAGCCATGAATTTATAGTGTTAAAAGCAGAACTTCTTATGTAAACAAAGACACAAAATGGACACACCACAGATGAAGCCTACACAAACCATCACTGCCAGTGACATCAAAGGAATCAACTTCTATTTTCTCTCTATTGATCGTATGATGCTGTAAATGTTAGTGCTTCATCTTGAAGAAGTAAAAGGAATGTGTTGCATAAGTATTCCAAGAATTAAATGGTGACATCTTGTGAGAATTTTTATATTATTTCTTATGTAGTCAAGAAAAAAAGATTAGAAATGGAACTTTGGAATAAGCTGAGGGAAAATGGTTGCAAACTATTATTGTTGCCACATAGTCCTTCAGAAGTAAATGAATTGACAAGTGTGTCTTGTTAGATGCAAAACTCCCAGGACTTTAATCATGATTGTTTTATTTGTCAGAAAATGTACTAGGTCCTAGTCAATCTGATTGGCCTATCTCTTCTAAATCCATATGGATTCATGTATGTTTGATCACTGCAATTGCATTGACTACAGGATAGCATAATGAATGAACTGACAACACTCTGTCACCTAAGGTTATGTCCAAAGCCTGGTACATAATTAATTTCACCTGAGAAACATCACAGTTTTCCTTCAGATTTTTTTTTTTTTTGTATTGTCATCTGCTCAGCATAGATGAACTGTATGCCTCCTCTGCTTCATGCATTTGCAAAGGGTTGGTGATGCAGAGTAGGCAACACTCCTCAATACATTTGAAAAAATACATGATTAAGAATAACTATAATTTAATGTGATAAATCCATAATAAAGTATGAACTAAGCCTGATGTGAATAGAGGGGGACATTTATTTCTACCATATCCCAACTGTGGAGTGTGTGTCTGAATGAAGAGTAGTGATAACGAGGGATTGGGGAGACCGGGGATTGTTTGATAATACAATGTCAAGCTCCCCAGAACTCTTCTGGTTACACATAATAGCAGCTGAGTCAAAAATTTCAAGATAAATCATGTCCATTTTCATCCATGTTAAAATGAGTTAAATATTATGCTCATTCAGCTTCATAAATTCAAATAAGATGCACAAACATCTTGCTGAACAGAATTATCTTTGCCTCTGCTTTCCAGCTGAATTGTTTTTAATCTCTCCAGTTTCTAAAATCTCAGAATTAATCATGTGGACTCAAATCTTTGAGAAGTAGCATGATGTCATGAAGAAACACAGGAGCCCAGGGTTCTTACCTGACCTCTGTGTGCTCTTGGAATAGTACTTCCAATAATGGGTAGACACTAGTTGCCTTGTGGACAGATCCATCACCTTAGAAAGCCGATGGTAAATCTGTCTCCAGTTTCTTCCCACTACCTTTCTCTCAAATAGTGTTAATTTCAAGGACTGAAGCCACAGTTTACATTTAGACATCTTTGGGGATGATGATAAGTTGGTAATGTTTTTCTCTTTTCTGAGTTCCCACCAGCTCGATTTATATGAAATGACATGCTTCTTTCTTATAGTCTAGCCACCATTGATTGGACCAAGACAGATGTATGACCAATGAACTCAATCACCAGCTTTATCCTGAGATTTCTACTCTGGATTCTTTCTCAACAGAGGAAGTTTCATACCTTGAGTATTGTGGGCAGTCATGATTCATGCCAATACACTGAGCATGACAAGGGTCTGATCTGTCATGACAAGATGAGTCTGTGACAAGTTCTAATGTGAGAAGAAGAGGAAATTCTTTAACATTTTTTCGTCCTTCCTGACGCTCTGATGAAATCTCTCATGTATTCTAGGAGATCCCCTATATCCTTCACAATCTCTTACTAATAAATTGCTCTAAATATCTTGAGTTGGTTATGTTGCTGACAGAAAAGAATCCTAACAAATACAAATTCAAAAAGAAAACAGTACTAAGAATGAAAACCTGTGTGTTGATAAATAGAGAGGATTGGAGCCTGAATTCTCGACATGCTCGTTGATTGATGTTTAAAGGGAGATGCAGATAACGCAGCCTCCTCCACTTATGTCTGGTAAACAGCAATGATTAATATGTTAATACTGGACATGCAGTAAGCCATTATTAATTCATAAGTTTGTCACAAAGATATTCACAAATGACCAGAATTTGAATGAATAGGCCTACTCTGATTAGAATTAATATGGTATTTCAGATGACACTGGAAACATTTTGGCTTTTTCTATGTTAATCATCCAGACATTTTCTCCTTTCATGTTGATGGGGCGTGTAGTAACCATGAGCTAATTAATATTCATTCAAATTTTTTTAAATTATCTTTTTAAAGCTCCAAGCCAACCACCAGCTAACATTGCCTGGAAACTAACAAACTCTAAATTATGCCTGAACTGGGAGCATGTAAAAACCATGGAAAATGAATCTGAAGTTTTGGGCTATAAGGTGAGTTTTTAGGTATTCCTTTAATTGTATCAATTAAGTTACTAAGGAACTAGAAATTTCACAGCCAGTTGTGCACATGGAAATACAGAAATCTTTTGGAAAAAAAAGTTGGGAAAATAGGTAGTTATTGCTGCTTTCAAATACTTCATTGAAATATTTTACATTCTGAGGTCAGTGATGAGTTTTGGACCATCAAGAAATGAAACTTTATAGTATGCAATATCTTTTCTTCAAGTGATTCCCCTTGCTATCAAAAGATTATGGTTTATGTGAGTAGTAAATATGAGATGAGAATGAAGTCAAAGAACACATTCAAATAGAATTTTTAGAACTTAGACTGCAGAAGTATGTGCTCTTTTAACCACATAAAAGGAATTGAAGAAGTATATAATCAAATACCCAGAGCAAATAGTTCCCATCAATGGTAATAGATAATCATCTCCAGGCAAATGCATATATTCAGTCATTTGAAATGAGTCCAAACTAACCAGTGACTTTTCACAGCAAGCTCCAAAGATAATGCCTGGAGCTATTTAATTAATAGAGATAAATTGATTCTCATTTTAGAAGCACTGGCAGAAAAGGAAATCTCTTTCTCAACAACTAAATTTGATGAAAAGGCATAGAGTGGATATTTCCATCTATGGAACACAGAATTTTTAATCATATTTCTGATAGTGTTTCATAAGAGTGTCTGGTCCTTGGCCAAGGAACGTGTCCATTTAACCTGATTCACCGTTTTATTCAGATTCTGTACCGGCAAAACCGACAGAGTAAAACTCACATTTTGGAAACAAACAACACATCCGCTGAACTTCTGGTTCCGTTCGAAGAGGACTACTTGATTGAAATAAGAACAGTCAGTGATGGTGGAGATGGGAGCAGCAGTGAGGAAATCCGGATTCCAAAAATGTCTAGTAAGTTGAGTCACCATTGGTGCTATAGATTTCACACCCATGAATTCCAGACTCTGTGGGACTTTCCAGTTTCTGCTTAAATATTGGGTGAAAAATGTTCCCATTTTCAATTGTGAGCAAAAGATTATGAGTCAATTTTTCTTTAAATAATCCCTTAAATTTGCCGCATGCATATACGTAACAGTTTTATATTTCCTCATTTTAATCTAAAACACAAAGCAAACCACCACGGAGTACCATTAATGCATGATTCAGTCTAATGGCTCAACCACCAGAATATGTTTCCATGGGTACTCAGGCTTCTGAGAGCAGGGATAGAAAATGTGAGTACCTGTCCGTATATCCCTCTTCCCCTGTTCAAGGTAGACTATTACTAATCAATCCTGGCTTTTATACCCAGCTCAGTCACAGCTTTATCTTCTGCATATAAAGCCAATCAGATTTATCCCTTAGTAATAATTTTCAGTTTCTTCTCTAGAATAATAGGTCCCTTCTCCAACCAACACTGTGACTGAATGAAAATCATTAGTCACTCAATGCTAAAGTCTTAATCTGGCTACTACTCAGACTTGGTCAGTTTGTGAATTTGGTTACTCATTTTCACATGTAAAACATGGGCTAGAGGGAAGATTAAACAGATGTCCTAAAATGAAATACCATGCACATGAATCAAGTGTACTCAAATGTGTCATTAGAAGCGAAAGGCAGGTATGTATGTAGGTCACAAAGAGAGGCTAAAAAGCACTTTCACTTTTTCTCAAGGGACTGTTTCATTTTTATATTTTGCAGGTTTGAGTTCCAGAGGCACTCCCATTCCAGAACCTGGCAAACATTTCCTGTCCCTTGTCACCATGATTTTTTACTGTTTTGCTATTCAGACCTTCATGCGATGAATAAAACCATAAATCTTGGAGAGATTTTTGAAAGCAAACCATTCTGTAAATAAGCGATCCAGCCCTCATGACAGGAGACATTCTTAATACAGATTTGTTTGCAAAGAAAATCATGTATATTATTAAGATCTTGTAAATATCTGTGGTACACTAATAAAACAGTTTTAAACACTTTGGAATTTTAAAGCTCACCCATGATTGCCTATGTTCAAAAGGTGGGTCTATCTGCTGTGTCTTTTTGTGATTTACATGGTGATTATAAATGACTCCCCAAATGGCAATATAAATATGAAATGGGTTGCAGCCACTATCACTAAGATGTGGATTTTTACATGTTCCAGGCTATTTACTCCAGTGTGAAAATGTTCACCCTTCTTGGAAATAAATGTAATTATTTGTTTTTAGTTTGGATTCTTTAAAAATGTAAGTGATTCCAGAGTGATGTGCTTTTATCTCTGAATCAAGTTGGGACAAGAAATATTTGTACCTAACAACATGTTTCTAAACAAGGTACTCTTCTCAGCTCGCTTTCATAAGAGGTTCAGTAATGACAATGGCAGGAAAGACCCTTATGGTAACTAAAGAGAAAAGACATAAGCCCCCACCTAAAAAGACCTAAACACTCTGGTATCCAGCAAACACTTTCTCATAGCAAAGTTTAATTTTTTAGCTAGTCCTGTCTCCTCTGAAGGATAAAAGTTTCTTGAAAAAGTCTCAGGTAATTACTACAAATTTTTAGCAGTTATTGATACAATAAATCTAAGAAGAGAATTCTTAAAGCAGATTTTTGATGTTTGGTCACTATGTTTTGCCCATCTTATCTGAAACTCTAAAAACAACCTCATGCTATCTCAGACTCAGAAAGGATTCCTGGACTGACTTCTCTCTAAGATGAAAGAATCCATCCTGAGACTACACAGTGTGGGAGAACAGTCTGGAAGAAGGTAAGACTGATGAGTGGGGACATTGTGCTAACCATTGGTCCCTTCGCATTCCACTGCCCCAGCTCCTTGTCACTCATTATAAAAAGTGACACTGATTTTGCCTTCATAGCATAGTGTGACCTCTGGTTATATGGGAAGCACTTAAACTACCTTCACAACCTTCAACTCACACAATTCTTGAACTTGGACTCTTGTCATTTTAATTTCTAAAGTACTTTAAAGTTGTTTAAAATACCCAGTGTGGTCAGTGGCAGATGGACAATGACTTCCATGATTCTGAATTTGTTCCTTGCCTGAATAATATGTTAGCACACAGGAAAAAGCAATGAGCCTTATTCTCCTGCATATTGTAAGATAAGCCTATGCTTTTATGGAGCAAAATCAATAACCATCAGAAAATACTGTAAAACATAGCTGTATTGATCAGAGATAGTACATGGGATTAATGGTTTTCTCAACTGGTGATAGAAAAGAATTGTATCCTCCTCAAAGAGGAGATTGAAAGTTAAATAAACCATGAGATTTTATTTTCACTGATCAAATGAATGAAATATATAGTCATATGTATATGACTCCAAAAGCTTAGTTTTTATCAGACTAGGCTCTTGTTAATAATGGTTATATATTTATACTTTAATTCATATAGATAAAAATTAAAATGTATGTCATTCAATATCTAACACATTTATATTTTCAGCAATTTATGCTAAATTTTTCAGAATATAATTTGGCATTAACATTAAGCAGTAGGTGCTTTGGCTTTCAATTGATTTTAGTCTCTGTTCTCTCTGTTCTCATGGAGGTGTTGGATACATTTTCTGACGTCACATGCCACTATTATTAGGATTAAAGGGCAGTGTGCACAGGTATTTACATGGTACATAAACTGTGGAAGCTATCCCTCAATGGAATTGTTGGCATCTTCTGATTTCTGTGAACTTTTTTAAAGCTCTAATGAAAGAAATCACTTCCTTATGTGCCTAATAGACTGTTAAAACAGATTCAACCTGGGTTTATATCAAAATCCGAAGCAACTTCAAAAAAATGAGTCTCCCTCTATACTTGACAGGAAATGGCATGAAAGGACTGAAACCAATCATGGTTTTATTTTAGGAAAATATTCTGTGTGATGTTGATCCCCCTCTGACATTTATGAAAGGTTTCCAGTGGATCCATGTCTTGAATATTATGTAAATTGTCATAAACATGATAATTCATGTTCATACTTAGAGGAAAAAGAAAGCATGCAATTGCACCAGGAAGAGAACACAAAGCACACAAGAGTTAGGGGACTTAACCTGAGAAACAGACCCTCTACAGCTGTGGGGTCCCAGATAGCATGAGCTTCAAGTTCAGTTCTGGTTTCTCTCTCTTCTCATGAACACTAGCCCTCCCGGGGCAGTGTCACTGCTCTAAGTGTACACCAGATTCTGCTTAGAGGAGCACATGGCTTCTGTGTTTAACAGAAAATGCAATCAGTGAGATGAGTTGGAAACTACTTGTATTCTAAAGTCAAAAATATCCCATAATTTGCCATGTATAATGCACACTTTTTTGCCCAAATTTGTGAGGGCAAATAAGATTGCACAGTACACATAGTTAGTACTAATTCCATACCTATATAAATGTTTTTTTTTCATTCTTCTATACTTATGAGTTAAAAATGTAACTCTAAAAATCAATAATGATAGCCATATATGTATGAAAAATAATACCATGGAAAAAAGGATGACTGAACGAAGACATGAAAATCAGGTTTAACAAAGTCTGGTCCTGAAGGGTCTAAAGGTCTTACTTAAAGGTCTAAACTTAAAAGAACATCTTTGCTTGTTTTTTTATTACTTGAAAGCCCATGTTACACAAAGTGCAAAAGCAATCGCAGTGGACTTGAAAACCCAACTTGCTGCTATTCCTGATGGACTCACCAGCCAACTGTACAACCTCTCGATATGTCAGTAAACAAGCCCTTAAGGCCCTAATGAAGGAAGAGTGGACATCGTGGCTGTAGCCAACTGGTAGTGATTTAACACCTACAGGAGACAGGTAGAATCAAAGCATCCATCATCTGGGTTTGTGATTGGATCCTAGATCATGGAACAGTGTCAAGAAGGAGGTGGTTGTGATTATCTTTACAAAATGTGGCATCAGCAATGCAACGGATGGAACTAAGAACAATGAGGAGGAGGAATCCCTTACTGGGATGAGGAAAGTGACTCTTGCAGAAGATATCGGTAACGTGGAAATTGAAGAAGATGATAACTTCTGATATTGACAATATTGAAGAGTTCTTGGCCTTCTATGATGTGTAAATATAAATTTGCTGCTGGTACATAACATTTCTTGTACTTTGTATCTGTTCTTGTGTTTTGTAATTATAACATAAAATTTCTAGTACCATAATGTTAAAAAATAAATGGTAAAATAATTTTATAATGACAAAGTACCTAAATAAAAACAAGTTAAAATTTGAATTAAAAATTTTAAACAAAAGATTTTTTTCCCTGAAAGTTTGGGCCAAAAATGTGGGTGTTCATTATGCATAGGAGCACATTATACATGGCAAAATACAGTAATCATTAACTCCCATAAATAAACCATAAGTATATCTACTATTTTTAAACCTCTATGTTGTCAGTTTATACTTCTTGAGATATCAAGTTTATACACTCACCTACTTGCTATAATTGTTGCATTATTTGCTGTTTAATTTTTTTATTTAACTGATTTTTGTCATCACATCTCTGTTGAACTTAGTACCTGAATTACTGAGAGTTCTTCTGAGAAACAGAACTACTAGAATTAGTATGTGTGTGTTTACATATGCATGTATATGTGATGTATATGTGTGCATATTTGTGTGTGAGAGTGTGTGCCTAATTATCTAGAGAGACAGAGAGGGATATTATAAGGAATCGGCATGTCATTCAGTTGTGGAAGCTAAGATTTCCACATTTTGAAGATCCGATGTTATCGGTCAATATAATGACCAGGAGAGATTACGGTGTAATTTTCATTCCATGTCTGGGTGTGAATATAGATCAATGTCCTAGCTTGAAGATCTTCAGGAATAAAACTCTTCTTTCTCAGCCTGTAGTAAAATCCTGGTCTTTGATGGTTTTGCCAAGGCCATCTTCGATAGGGAAGGACACCCTTTCAGCATTATAAATGTTCATCTCATCCTGAAATCCCCACAGACACACCCAGAATATTGTTTATCCCTGATACCCAGTCAAGCTGACACATAAAATTGACCATCACCATACTCCTGTTGATGGCTTTAAATAACAAGATTCTAATTCTATCAACTTTGAAATGGAATTATCGAAATGCAGTTCTGGATTTCTTCATCTGTAGAATGAGATGTTGGGATAACAAGATCTCCAGGTTCCTTTAGACACTATAATTCTGTATCATCGTGTGATAACGTAGCACAAGACAGTGTTTCATCATCTTTCATAATCCACACTACTGTAAGACTTTTCTAGTCCTTCTCTATATTTTAATGAGTCTAAATCATCATAATGAGCTTTCTTAATTGGAAACGTGTAAGTTGAGCATATTTTTTCAGACAATGAACAACTTTCAGAATTTCTAACACAACTGCACATTCCATCAAGAATCACTGGAGTATTTAGACATTTCCAAATGCAAGATTATGATGTCATAATAATAAAGTTTTCACTATCCAGTGAATAAAGGAGAAAAATTCAAAGTGTGGTGAAAGTTTATTGATAAATTATGAAACATTTGGGATATTATGGTTTGCGTCTGCTCTTTGTAATGAAATGTTCACTGTTAATGAAGTTGAGTATGAATAACAGTTTGCTTTATGTGTTACTTGGGAAAAGATTAGGTTGCTTTGCTTTAATCAATATATTATCATTGTTATTTAAGACTTCTGAGAAAATTAAGTCTAAAAAATCACTGGTGCTTAGTTTATCTTTTTATACTTTTCTCTTTATATTATTACCAGAAAATTAGTAAATCTAAGTTCAAGTATGTGGACTTTAAGATTGTGAGTAGAGATCTAACTGTAACCCTTGAACACCAATTCTGAAGTCTATGGAATAGTTGTTTCTGTAGGTAAATTGATCCAGAAGTCTAGGAAATCTGGTTGAACGTCTACAAAATGCTATTCATATAAGTAAGACAATGAAAAAAGTATACTAAAATTCTGAGTTTTTTATTATCATAAAATTTGGAGATACCTGCTTTTACTTTTCCTTATTAATTTTTCTTCTATTGAAATTACATCCAGTAGCTATTAGGTTTTCTTTCATGTCTTTATATAGCAAAATAATTACTATAAAAAGGCAAATGAATCTCACCCATTATTTTTAACATATTTGTTCTTGACAGTGCTTGGTATTGTCCTAGACAGAGAAAACAATAATTAAAACACATAGTTTACCTTCTGTACTCATTTACACAATCATTGTTGGGGCCATTTGTGTTCCCTTAGTTTCCTTAGGAAAATAAGTATTTTTCTCTCATGAGCCTCACTAAAATAATAATCTAGCCTGACCTTCAGATTTTGGTGGGTAAATAACATTGGTCATCTTACCACAAGAAATATACAGATTTAATGCAGTAAAATCCCAGAAACTTATTTCAAGGAAATAGAATAAATAAATCTTAAAGTTTGTATGGAATAACAAAAGACCCCAAACAGCCAAAACAATTATGAGAAAAAATTATGAATCAGGAGGGATTACGCCCAAGACATTGAGCTACAAGGTAATAGTAATCAAGATGGTATGGTACTAGAATAATAGCAGAGGCACAGATCAGTGGAATAGAACTGAATCACTCATATATAATCAGTTAATCTACAACAAAGGAGTCAGAATCATACAGCGGAGAAAGGAAAGTCTTTTCAACAAATGATGTTGGGATAATCAGACAGCCATGTGCAAAAGAATGAAGTGAGACCACAATCTAACACTATTTACAATAATTAACTCAAAATGGACTGGAGAATTGAACATAAGACTGGAAACATAAAATTCTTGGAAAATAACATAAGAAAGACATTCCATGACATAAGCGTTAGCGAGATCTTTGGGGACTCAACTCCAGCATCAAGGGAAACAAAAATAAACAACTGGGATTACATTAACAGGAAGTGCTTCTTCACAGTGAAAGAAAACATCACCAAAACAAAAAGACAACCTACTAACTGGGAGAAGATACTTACATTCCATATGTCTGTCAAGGGCTTAATAAAGAAAATTTAAAAGGACTCATAAAACTCAATAATAGAAAAACAGGCAATCCAACCAAAAATTGTGCAGAGGAATTGGAGAGACATTTTTTCCAAAGAGGATATACAGATGACCAACAGGTACATGAAAAGACATTCCTACTCACTGGCTATAGGGGAAATGCAAATCAAAATAACAGTGAGGTATCACCTTGCACCTAGAGATTGGCTATTATTCAAATATCTGGAAACAACAAATGTTGGCAAGGCTGTGGAGAAAAGGGAACACTTTTACACTGTTTGTGGAAGTCCAAATTGGTGCAACCACTCTGGAAAACAGTATGGGGAGTCCTCAGAAAGTTGAATGTGAAAATTTTATATGATTCCTCCCTTCCACTTCTGGGTATTTACCTGAAAGCTACAAAAACACTAGTTCACAGAGATATATGCACCCCCATGTTTATTGCAGCCCTATTCACAACAGCTAAGAACTGTAAACTACTTAAGTGCCAAACATCAGATGAATGGATAAAGAAGATGTGAGATAGATACACACACACAAGAACATTTCATGGCCCTTAGAAGAGATGAACTCCTGTCACCTGAATTAAGTGAAATAAGCTAAAATAAGAACTACAGGTATAACCAGATGACCTCATTCATAGGTGGGATGTGAATGGAGAAAACAAAGGAACAGATGAAACAATCAACCCTTGGACATTTGCAATAGAACTGAGGCTGCCAGGAGGGAATGGGATGGGACCGGGGACGGGGAGTGTGGGGGGGGACGACTAGTGGTGACAGAGCCCACTGGACAATGGTGAAGAACATTTGGTGATCTGGAGGTCAGGGTATGTTGACATATATCTGAGGAATTGGGAAACTGCACATATGGGGAACATACACATATTAGGTGAATCTGTAAAACAAAGTTACTACAATCAAATACTAAAAACATTACATTATTTACCCATTTACTAGGCAAAGTGAAAATATTACTTGCTACACACTTTCTATAATCAGCTTATTTCATGTCTTGGGTAGCCGTACAACAGATGTCATCCCATTTTGTAAACAAGGAAGGTGAGAATTCGAGATGTTAAATTATTCTTCGAAGACCTAATTTCAGTCACAAGGCTAATAATTGGAGAAGGTAGAAGAAAAATCTGTCTGGCTCCATAGCCCATGTTCTTTCCACCACATCTGACTTCCTCTTTCCTGACTTGGAAGTACTTTCAGTTGCTCATTGATACATGTGCAAGCATGCAAAGGATTGAGGATATCTCTACCATTATCCAGCCTTTTTAAGGGACTATATACATATTTCAAAAAGAGAAAAACAATTATTAAAGCCAAAAAAGAAGACAAAAATAACTTATTTTTGGAAGAAATAAGTGAAAAATAAAATTATTAAAACTTAGTAGTTTTGAAGAACATATCATAAACGCTGTTAGTTTCCTGTTTTTTTGGGTTTTTTAAAACACACACTTTACAATCTGGCCAGTTATACCCTAGAAGATACTTTACCTTGACAGCTCTTTAAATAAAGGAAGTCAAGTTTGCAGCTCAAAGAGAGAGAAAAGAAATCCTGACATAATCAAGTGTTTTGCTCCTCATCTCCATCGAAGCCTAGGACATATGTAAGGCTAAAATATTTGAGGGTTTGTCATTTATTCCTGGAATTGAATGCTCTACTGGACATTCTTGGAATGAAACATGATTCATTCATGTTTGTAAATTACCTTGAAGATGAAAAGCATTTCATATGTTATAATAATTTTTATTAGGGTGATTTTTCTCAGAAGTATATTGACTTTTTGCAATGGCACTTTGGAAAAGCAGGCATTAGTGACTCAGGCCAGGTATCATGCCTAGAGAAAAGCAGTAACACGGATGTTTGAAAGGTAATAATTTTGAGATATTGAAATTTTAGATGAATTCATAATCGCTGGTTTGGGTTAAATAATTTTAATTCAGACATGAAGTAATTTACATCTATTCATGACTCAGTTTTCAGCTTGTGAGGTAAATGTCATTGCAAAAGAATTTGTTCCTCAAATGATATTTGCTCCTAACCACCTCAAGGATGCTCAAGGGCTTCCAATAGTAACAGTAACAAATGTGGGCAAATTTTAATGTCTTTAAGTGTGGTAGTTATAAAATCTCCCACATGATGAGAAGATTAATCTCAGCCTATTTCTTGTTGACAGCACAGCATAATTGAATATATTATTGGTTTCCTAAATTAGATAATGTTCCTTATCTGTTTAAAAGTGAAAGTGTTGTCATCCTAAATTATTGTTTCATTTAGACTTGCAAACTCATAAAGAGGTATTTTCATCCTTCTAAATTCTTACGAGACTATAGCCTTTAGAAGTTTCTAAAAGAGACCCTTAAATTCAAAAGCTTGACTTAAGTTATTTTGAGACATGTTTAGAATAATTTAATATCACGTCCTAAATGATTATTGAAAAATGAACTATAACTACGTAAAGACAATTTGGAAAAACTACCTGTTGTAGACAAGAGAAAATATTTGCTTTATACCTGTTGATAAGAACTAGCTTTATCTCTTTGGAATTGATATTTTTTATTGGAAGGATTTTTCCTTTCAGCACTTTAAATATCTGAACTACCCATTATGACCAGCAAACTTTCTGATGAAAAGTCCATTGATAGTCTTATGGGGATTCCCTTGTACTGATAAATTGTTTCTCTCTTGCTGCTTTTAAAATTCTTTAACTTTGTCATTTGGATTTTATCCTGTCTTGATGTGACTCTCATATTCATCTTTTTGGAACTTGCTGTGCTTTCCATACCTGGATATCTGTCTCCTTTCCTGTATTGGGGAAATTTTCAGCTGTTAATCAGATATATTTCCTACCCTTTTTTTTGGTCTCTTCTTTTCCTGGGTCTCTGATGACATGACTATATTTGTGCTTGATGTAACAGGTCTCTTAAGATACCGTCATTTTCTCTTTTCTTTTGTTGTTGTTTTGTTCTGTTTGGTTTACTGCTGCTATGTCTTCAGGCTCACTGATCTTTTCTTCTGTGTCTTGTAGCCTGCTGTTGAACCCCTCTGTTGCACTTTGCAGGTCAGTTATCGTGTTCTTCAGCCCTGTGATTTCTCTTTGGGACTGTCTTCTATTTTCTTGTGTTTGTTGAAGTTCTCACTGTATTCATCCAATATCCTCCTGAGTTTGGTGATCATCTTTATGACCATTACTTTGAATTCTTTATGAGGTAGATTGCTTATCTCCATTTCTTCAAGGTCTTTCTTGAGTTTTGAACTTTTCTTTCCTTTGGAATATATTCCTCTTTCCTCATTTTGCTAGGCTCTCTGAGTTTGTTTTTATGTAGTAAGTGAAATAGCTAGCTCTCCCTGTCTTAAAAGAATGGCCTCGTATAGGAGTTGAATCTTATTATTTAACATTTCTCTATATTTTGGTTGTAATTCAAATCTTTATGGTTGGCCAGGCAGTCTGCTTTATTCTTTACAGTGCAATTGTTGATGGGGTACCAGGACCCATCAGTGTTCCTAGGGGAAGGATCTCTTTGGCACGTAGATTTAGCTAGAGTCTAGACCCTCAGGTAACTTTTAAAATAAGCCAATGAGTGGTCTTCTGGGGCTGTTGTTGTAAGTCCTGCTGGCATCCCGACAGGCATTATGGAGGTAGCCCCTGGGGGAAGCTGCATGAATCGGTGTTCTAGATGAGTACAGAATCTCTTTTCAGAGGTATAGGTGACATGTAGTGAGGTCAAAGGCAAGAGCAAAGATTGCGTTCCCGCCTACCTTCCCTGAGCTCCTCTAGCTTCAGAGAGTCTGGACTCACTGTTTGGAACCACATTGAGCAGCTCTTCACTCAGCACTGCCTCCGCTGCTGTGAGATCCATTTTGGGGGTTCCCCAGTGGGCAGTGCTTGGGGGCACTTACAATACGGTTAAAGTTTATATTGTCTTTATTCTTTCCTATCTTTTTTCCTTGTCTTTTACTATCCATTTCCTCCAGATACTCCATTTTTTCACCATTACACAACGAGCAACTTTAAAGTTATTGAAAAGAGAAATCAAAACCTTAAGGACATGATGTTTTCACTGCGGAAATATGAGAACCACAGGGTTTAAGGAACAGAGAAAGAAGACCATAAACCCTTCAACCCCCATTGTGCCCATGGAAATACTTCACATAGATGGCAGCTTACTCAGCCTTTGGAATCACAAAGCAAGGGCTCTGTGGGTGTGAGTTATCTTTCACTAGCAGGGAGGATATTCAATCTTTGAAATGGTTACCTTGTACAGAAGTGAAGATTATTTTCCAGCCTAGAAAATTCCATATTTTGAATGTATTTATAACTAAAATAAAATTAGAAAATGGGGAGCCAACATGAGATTGCTAAATTCTTGCTTTATCAGGTCAAAACATCAATTCCCTTTCCAATTAAATTACCATCCACAGTCACCTATTATTCAATAAGGAAAGGAAAGAGAACTGTAATACAAAGTGCAAGAGATAGTATTAAGTAAGGAGTAGGCTTTTCTATTGACTTAATTTAGCCTTTGGCAAAGCTGCTTCTTTTCTCCAGATTGGGTTAAAAAAAAAGTCTTTCATGGACTAGCTCTGATGTGGTTTGATATTTGGGACATTTGAAAACCACTCTAAAGGTGCCTAGAAATCAGTAACTACTTTCTTTTGCATATTAGGAAGGAAAATGATTAAAAATCTATAAATCGTGTTGATATACCATCTAGAGACATTAGTGCCACTGGATTTTCTATAACAGTGTTTCCAAACTCAAGTCTGATCACCATAGTGCTTGCTAAAAGCATAGATTTCTTGGGTCATCTTCAGGTTGTTGATTGTCTGGGACGGGGCCCAAGAATCTAATTTCTACTTTTGCTTTGAGTCCTGGTTGAGTCTGCTCCATACCTTTGAAAAGTAGACTCTCCATTCCCCACCACGGTTGAGACTCCTAGTTGAAAGCCTCATTGGTTTTCAAAGCTGGATGGTTTATTTGTGTCTTCGGGGAGGAGCTTCCTTGAAAACATCATGCCAGAGGAATGGTTATCTTCAAGTAGTTGCTCAAAAAAATGGATTTTGAATGGAGAAACAACCAAAAGGAAGGTTTGGATATACCTAACTTGTTTGATAGAATCTCATTGCCAACTCCTACAAAAGTGGTAATGTTTATCTTATAAATGTTTACTTTTAGTAGAGTTTCCATGTTAAAATATTGTAATTTGGTATGATGTATAATTGATACAGCTCAGCTCAGCCTGCAAATAAAATATTTTAATTTTTTTAATCTCTGAAAATGTTAAGTAAAATTTATTTTAATAGGAAATATCATCTACTTAGAGAAAAGCTTCATACCCTTTATCTATATGGACAAAATGCTCAAACATTTGCCTGTAGAAACATGACTGAGACTTGTATAGTCAAACAGGGAGGAGTATCCGTGTTGTCAAGAAGCCATATGGATCATTCCAAGATCTAAGTAATTGTTTTCCCTGCAGCCAAATTAACTGAAGTACATACTTGACCATGCACTCTAATGAAATTCTGTCATGCTGCAATATTAAATCCATATATTCGACCAGGAGAGCAGCTTCAGTTGGTAGGCTTAACATCAAGTTATGACAAGCTCTTCTTGGGCCATATGGCAAGATTCAGTCAACTTTGTATCCAAAATCTCTGGACACTAACTGAAATTTTCAAGAAAAAAACAGTTCCTTGGTATTTTAGAGGTTGTAAACTTCCAACTTAAGGTCATAGCCAGCCACGGATAGCTTAGATGTCAGTGGAGTCTATTTATTTGAAGATTCAGATAGTTGTCAGTGTGCCAAAGTAAGGATTCTTGTGATTGCAGTTTTTCTTATGTAACCCTGGGCCCACCTTCTCTGGGCATTATCCTAGTGGGTGACTGAATAGGGTCTTTCCTTCTATTTGTGGTAGTCTCCCTTTTATTACATACCCTCCCAGTTTCCAGGATCTATCTACTCACTCTCTGCAGTCTTTAGCATTTAAGTTTTGACTTCCCTTATACATGATGCAGTGCAGTCTGAAGACAGTATTACATGGCAGAGAGAACATTGGAATCCCTAACTGGATGACCTTAAGCAAGTTCCTTATTTATTGTAAATTTCAATTTCTTCATGCATAAAATGAGAATGAAATATCATCTCTATGTGTATCACAGGACTATTCTAAGAAATATGTAAAATAAGTTCAGGAAAGGGATCTTAAGTTTTGAAGCATTACACAGTCATAATGAGCTATGACTCTCTCGTAACTTACTGTTTTAGATGAAGAGTAGTTAGTATCGGAGCACCTTGTTGTGGCTTTCCAGTTAGGTTGTGGGAATAGCTTCTTTCTTGTTATCATCTTAATTATGTTAATTCTTAATTTTACTTCAAATTTTTGAAAACTTTATAATAAATAGTGTCAGTTTTTATAGTTAGAATATTATACTTATTTACACAAACACTTCATTTTAGCTTTCATAAACTATCACTATTTAGTGTAAGAAAATAAACATTTATATAAAATGAAAATGTAAAGATATACATGACCAGTCATTCATCTTTTAATACTATGTATTTATATTGAGGTCAGACACATTGAACTACCCCTGCATTTATAATTCAGCAAATCATTAAATAACGTTTATTGTTTACACTGCATTCTACATGTGCTGTGCTGTGCTCTCGAAAAATAAAAATGAGGAGGAGAAATTGCTATCAAGGCGGAAAGCAGATCATAAATCAGCCAAGCCCCCACCCACAAAAAAACTCATCACGAGTTATGGAGAGTGCTAAGAGCTGATAAGGAAGGTGCTGGGTTAGAGACTGGGTCAACATTGAATGGCTGAGATGAGTCTTCTTAGGAAAATTCCATTTACACTGAGAGCTCAGGAAGGAAAAGCAGATGGACTTGTAGGAACAGGGGATTCCAGACTGAGCTGATCAAAATGTAGAATTTGCAAATGCCTTGAGACGGGAAGAGCTGAGTGCATTCTGGTTCCTGAAAGAGGGCCAGTGCAAATGATGAAGGCAGAAGGGACAAGCCTGAATTTGTAGAGGTAAACTGGACTCTGGTTATCTTGAACTTCTGCAGGTCATGTGAAGGAATTTGTATGAAAGCTTTAAATATTAAGAATGTTATTGATTATTTTATTGAAGAAACATTACATAATAACATTCCCTTCCCTTCTGATGAATACTAATTTGATCTTTGTTTTGGTTTATTTGTTTGGTTTCTCTACATATGGTAATGTGTGAAATCAGCACACGTTTATCTTTCTCCTTCTAACTTAATTCACTGAGCATAATGCCCTCTAGTTCAACCAAGCTGTTGCAATTGGAAGAATTCCCCCCACTTTTCCCCTTCCTCTATTTCCCCCTTATAGATGAATAGTAATCCATTGTGTACATTTATCACATCTGCTTATACACTCATATGCCAATTGGCTTTTAAGGATGATCTAAGGTCACTCTACGGTGTGGCAAATGGGTCTCCAGGAGTGAAGAATGAAACCATAATTCTATAGCAGCTTCTGTGATAGGTAATAGTGATGTAGGCTGGGTAGGTATCAAGGGTAGATACCTGCTGACTTGAATTACCAATTGATTGGCTTAAGAGAGAAGAGATGCAATTGTTTTTTCCATGTGCGTGATTTTTAGCTGATGGAGAACACAACTAGGAATTCAGGTGTATAATCAAATGAATCAAGATTTTTTAGGTGGGACATGGTTAAGTTAGAAATACCCATGAAGGTCTACATGGTGGTCAAAGGGACTCATCACTGTAAGAGGGTCCTGGAGATAAGGTTTTACTCAGGCTTCAGCTCTTACTAACAAGGAGTAGAGACTCTTGACCTTTAAGTGACTTTGGAAATGATCTACATCACTTTCAAAGTCTCATATGTTTCCCCCTCATAATATACTGCTATATCTAGGGAAACTCTTAAGTTATTTAGTAGCGTCCAAGTGCCATCAATGATGCATAGCTGCTGTTTCATAATAAAAGGCCTAAATACTACAAGAATCAACCACCAAAACAGGTAAATTCAGAAGACCACTTTGACTGTGTGAGCTTTAAAATCTTTTTTTTTTTAACCTCTAAGATGCTCAGAGAAAACGTTCACAATTCATAATTAATCAGACAACTTCATATGCAGAGACTTTGGTCAATTAAGATGAGTACTGATTAATTCAGAACAGAAAACTGTTATCCAACTCTAAGTTACTAAATGTCGGGTAACCAAATGATTTGCTGCTCCCTAACACTTTAATTTTTCCCCTGTAGACCCTTACTTATGCTTCTCTTTGTTTGAATGCCCTCTTTCCTGTGATTGTCTAGGGAAGGGTTCTCTCACCAACCACAGCCATTGGCGAGTGCCCACAGGGCTGCTCTGCCTGACACTGTGATCTTCTCAAGGTCCTGGCCGTGGACTCTGGCTCACATCTCCGTTACAGACTTGGAAGAGGACTTTCAACTGTTGGTTTTTTTTCATTCTACACAAAGGCTAAGTAATTGAGGATCATGAATTTTCCAGTACTTTCTGTTATGCTGAGCACATAGTAGGTTTTCAGATATGTATGAAAAAGACAAAAATGCAGGGAGGAAATGAAAGTTTTGTTTTCATAGACTTGTCTTATTTCTTTTAACAGGTTTGCATATATTTTACCAGAGACATATTCTGGAACAAAAATAATCTAAAATACAAAAATATAGAATTCTAATATTAAATATCCTAGTTTGTCTTCAAAAAGTTTTCTTTAACATTTCTGAAAATAAGTATCTTGAAATATTTCTTAGAAGAAAAATCTCTTATTAACATTAATCTTTTATTATTTTACCTCAGGCAAACTGATGAACAGACATGTTCTGGTACCATGATGAGTGACTGTATGTGAATTATCTTCTGGCATTTGTACTGAAGACAACTCCATTGCTTTGTGATGATTAGAGAGGCAGGTCTTTTTTGTAAACTTACATTTCAAGGTAAACACCACGACTGTTGCCTCCTTTGTCCATAAACAGGTTAATACCCACAGGTAAAATGATTGAGACATCTTCCTCACCAAGATCAATGTTTAATTTATTCTCATAAATGGATTTCTCTTGGGCACCCAGCACCCCTAGGATCATGAAGGAGGGCGAGTACTCTGCAGGAGATGATTCCAGCGGTTCTCAAAGTGTAGCTTCCAGACAGGACGATATGGGGCATTTTCAAGGTAGAGCCAGTCACCAGTTGATGAATAAATCCTATTGTTCTAGAAAAATCTGTCATTTGGCTGATGAGATATAAAATTCACCTTTTTTTCACAGAAATATTATTGAAGACTGTCTTGTAGTCCACAGAAACCATTATTTCAAACTGAGTCCAGGGTATAGTATTCGGGGGCATTAAGAAACCTATTTTAAAAGGAAACCACTACTGTTTGAGAAAGAGCTTTTAGAATTCTGGCTTGGCTAGTGACAAACACGTCTTCCCTTACCCATATCTGCAACTTCAATGGGACAGGGACACTATGACCCCACAGCAGGGCCCGTATCTCTCATGGTGCATTAGGAGACCCAGTTCAACCTAAGGTCCAAGTTTCAGGAACTAATGGTCTATGGGGAAGAGAATTCTGTTAGTGAAATCCCCTTTATCAGAATAAATACCTTTTAACCCATATACTGTTTTTTCATATTTCTCAGGAATGTTTCTTCCTTATAGCTATTATTTACCTTCCCATTAACAACCTCTCTTTAACTTTTTTAATATTAATAATTATTATCTCTTGTTCACAATGCTACATTCATTTTTATATATTAAAATTGTGTCTCAATCTATATTTCACACCACACCCACCACCAGATTTCTAGTGTACTTTACCACCCTCCTTCCCCCCCTTTCCTTCCCTCTCCCCTCCGATGTCCCCTGGCAGCCTTCAAGTTGTGTCCTCAGAGTTTTTGCTGGTGTTTATCTGTTTATTTCATTTCACTTAACCTTTTTAAACTCATTTGTCACCACACTAGTCTTGAATTTTGGTCTCCTACACAACTGACCTTCATTTGCCTGCAACCATGAGCTCTTCCCATCTCACCCCAGGGTCTCTGCACATCACATGGTGCTGTCTCTTCCTGGAACTTCCCATTGTCCTCACTCATCTCCTCTTGCTCCTTTCCCTAGCTATGTTATTCATTCGGATTAGGTGAAAAATCTTCTCTTATATCCACTGCACCAACATCACTTTCTCCTAGCAGTTATCACAGCTAAATATTTTTAATTTGTTCTTTCTCAGTTAATCCTATAACTTCCAATTCAGTGCGAGTTCCATGGGGATAGGACCATTTTGTTTTTGGTCGATCATTCGCTGCACAGAACCTAGCACGATGCTGGCACATGAGGATCTCTCAAAAGTGGGATTTATTTAGAAATTACTGAGTAACTAGTAATAAATTCTAATAAATATCCAATAAAATAAGCACTATAGTTATAAATTAATGACTTGATACCTTTATCTTTTGTAAAGACTTTTTAAATTTGTGGATCTCTGAGCATCTGTGGAATTACTTATTCTTTAAAATCAGTGGACAGTTTTCAGATTTCACCATCATGATTTTGGAACAGAAAATAATGGGAAATTAGGCACGTTTTCATTACATTCTACTTATAATGACTCCCACCTCACACGCACCTATCCTGTTTCTCATGAGCCCGGTGAAATGAAGGTGACAATATCTGACCTGTAGACTTCCACCTTCCAGGGCAAGACAAGCCTTCCTGCTGACCTCCAGAGTCCTTCATAACACAAAGACACCGGTAACTATGAATAACTAATTTTCACTTTGTGAGAGAGAACTGATTTGCAACCCCTAGGAGGAGTGGGAGGGGCGAAAGCCTTCCTGTTTTCTGCTCTTAGTAAAAGCAACTTCTCTTGGGAACTGTGAGGAGAAGAGCACATTTCTAGCTGCATATGTTGCTTTGGGCTCAACCTTCCCTTAAGCATAGCTTACATTTCTTTACTTCCTGCAGGCCCGGAGCAGGGCGGCCGAGGTGGAGCGCAGCCCGCGACTTCCTCCAAGCACCCAGGGGTGCAGCTCAGCCATCAGGGTGCTAGCCCCGGGGCTGCCTGAGAGGGAGGCACGGGCACAGAGCCAGGGCTTCAGTGTCGGGATGGCTGGCGCTGTGTCCCTGACCTGTGAGTGCACCAGCCGGGCCCTGTGGACGGTTGTGCACCGCGGCCAGAGCCGACGGAAAGGCCCAGTGGAAAACTCCAGAGACAAGGACGCGACCAGTAAACTTTAGAGTCTGAACTGCAGAGTAGCCCGTCCTGCACCGCCCATTCAGGTGTGCGTGACTTCATGCGTCCCCATACGTCACCTGAACGTCGTTCCTGACGTCATCTCAGCCCGCAGCGTGCTGGGTTACGACGTCTGCTCAGAAGAGGAGCGCGTGCAGACCGGTTGGACTCCGGCTCGGAGGTCGCGGCCTGCAGTGTCCCCGGTAAGTGCGGGTGCGCGGTCACTGCGCCTCCTCCGTATTTCGCTGCGTCCGGTGTGCAGGGACAGGTGCCATGTCCTGTGGGCAGGGACTCGTGTGCGGACCCTCTGTGTGCCCGTCGGGCCCAGACCCGTGTCTGGAAACTTCAGTGAATAAGTGGACAATGATAGACTAACAGGGTGTGTCCCGGCTCGTGTTTGCTTCCCGCTGTGTATTAACTTCGGTTCCTGTGATCCCCGGGACGCAGGATGTGTGTTCGCGGAGGGCCCTGTGGGAGGCCACCGTCTAAAGTAACCCCATGGACCTGACATGTCAGGGAAGGTTCTGAAAGGGAGGTGTCCGGGGCAGCGCCAGCCCGCAGGAGACGAAATTGTGTCAGAAAACAAGGCGGGTTGCTGGAGGCTGGAATCGGGGTAGCAGCTCAGCTCTGCAGAAGCCTGCATCGGGGCGTGGAGAGCCTGAGGCCCTTGTCGACCGCGGGTTTGGCAGAGATGCTTCCCCTGCGTGGTATGGCAGGATCTCGAGTGGCCAGACCTCTCTCCTTCTCCGTGGAAACAAGACTGCGCATGCCCCGCGGCTCAGCCATTGAGAGGCCAAGGGTGCTGGCCTGGGCAGAGCTGGCAGCACCCCGCCCCTCCAGCAGTCGGACGAGAGTGCGGTTTTTATCCAGGTTCAGCCTCTTGTAATACTGCTTTGCTTCCCGGAAAGCTGCCAGGATGTGCCGAAGCTGCATTGGTCTGAAAGGCCTCGACTGCCTGAGCCCATGTTTGCTCCCCCATTCTGTTCCCTGCACCTTCCTGACCCTCCGGGGCTGCTCGGGGGTGTCAGCATGCGTGTGCGTTTGAGCGCGTCTCTCCCACGGCACCAGCACAACCACAGGGCTGTCTGGGGTGCTCGGTCAGGGATGCATTTGTCCTAACCAGGAGCCCTCTCTCGTCGGTGACAGGAAGCTGCGGCAGAAATGTGGTCCCTTGTAGGTTTGGAGAGGAGATAATCGGACTGTATAGGGAACAGGCGCTGACCTTGGCCTTATTAGCAACTGACTGTGGTCATCACAGCAGAGCAGCACCACGGGGCTGTGCCCTGCGTAGATGTTCTGCATCTCATTTCCTGAAAATGTCAGTGTTGGAGAATATAAATATTACTTATAATCCTGGGATGATTGTACAGGTACTAATGGAATGGTCTTATGGTATTGATTTTCAATAGTTCATTTGCTATAATCAGCTTAACCTCATCTGCTCAAAAATGAACTTCTAATTCTAGTCTGAAACATATTAGAAGGAAATGATTTCAAGCCAGTCTGCCGCCACCTCGAACCCTTTATGGAAGCAGACTGGGTATAAATCTTCAATAAATAAATCAACTTTAGACTCTCCCCGATTTTCATGACCTCACAAGATTGATTTCCTTTCCTTTAATCTGTTTCTAATAAAAGGTATATTTTCCTTTGAGATGGTCCATAATCGTCTCCATTTTCATTCTCATTCTGTCACTGTCCTCTTTCCCGTGGCAAGAGAAACAAGGCCTCTCTGAGGAAGCAGCTTTGATGATCACAGAGCTGTGGGTGGTCTGTGGGAGGCCTGGAGAAACAATGCACAAGAGTGGTTCATCCTGCCTCGTGACACAAATGGGCCCCCCTGATGCCAAGGTGCTGAGCTAAGGACTGGAAAAGCCATTTGTCTCTGAGAAGGAAAATGGACAGGAATCGAGGAAGTCGTCATGGTGCAGCAATGGGTGGCAGTTCTAATAAAAGGCATCACTCAGAATGCCACATGCGCTTTACTGAAGTCTTCTTTCTTATACCATCAAACCATTGGAGACCCCAGGTAAAGATGAATTCCGTGTCACAGAACTGGATGACATTTCCCAGGGCATGTGGTGGAGAGATGAGTCAGCTGAGTCCCAGGTGGCCCACACCAGAGCCCACAGGTTAACCCCTGGGCTCCATGACCTGGCAGGCATGACGGAGCCAGGTGTGGAGGTCGGTTTTGTTTTAGACCTGTCTTTGGACCTTGGGACAAAGCTCTTCACCACTGTGGACCTGCTAGAGTGAAGTGGAGGAAGTAGCAGGCTACCTAGGACAGAGCACATCCCACGCAAACCTTGCCTAGTGCTCGGGAAGGCTCCATGAAGGGCGATGGAGGCCGCGCAGTGTTCTTAGCTCTGTGACCACAGGCTGGCTCTTAACTGTGACCTCTGAGGGCTTTTTTATTTAAATGAACCTAAGCTGATGGCCTTTTTTTCATGACCTTGTTGGTGGCAGTGAGGCTCAAACATTTAAAAGAAGAAAATATACAGAAATGGAAGGTATTTATGGCTAAAAATAAAGCACTTCTCTAAATGCATTAAGTGGAAGAACTGGTTTCCGTTTCTCAAAACTCTGTTCAGTAAGCCCAGGTTCAACAGGTTGCTGAAAAGATTGATTTTGAGGAGATGAGGGAACACTGAGAGTGTTCACTTCTGCCTTTGAGGTGTGTTCTATCTATATGCAAGAAAATCTACCTCTAATGCTGGTGATGTTATTCCTTTGTATCATAACAGACAGGTTGTGTGTGTGTGTGTGTGTGTGTGTGTGTGTGTGTGTAAAAAAGACATACACCCAGATAAATTAAATTTGTCAGTTGATTACTGTGGGTATCAGAATGAAGACTCGATGTCATGTTAGTCAAACTCCACAGAAATGAAATACTTTGTATTTATGAAATAAATGTATGTGCTGGGCTCTCTACAGAGGTACAGACAGACACACACAGTTTCCTTCAACATACCGGCATCTTACTCCTATTTTCGAAATGTGGAAATGGAGATTCAAAAGTGTTTATCTAGCTCAGGGTTTTACAAAGCAGATGAGAGTCGAGATTCAAATCTACATCCTCTGATCAACCAGTGAGCCCTCCTGGAGCCTGAATGAGCAGGGCGTGCGAGATCCTGGGGGGGTGGGGTGCTGGGGTCCCCAGGCTCGGAGCAGGACCGTGGGCCAGCAAGACTTCTGGCTGAGGGACTGCAACTGCGAAAACGTGTGAGGTGGACTTGTTTTGGGGATGAGTTACTTCCCTCTCTCAGAATATCTGCTGGAGGAGCGAGAGTGAGGAACACCATTCAGTATATGTTCCTGAAGACCCTATGCTCAGAGCTTCTCACCACTCCTGAGAAACTCTGTAGCATTAGAACTCGATGTCTGATGGTGCATTTGAGGGAAACTTGCCTGATCGGTTCAGTTTGTGAAGCAGAGGTGTCAGCGCACCTTGAACACCAGTAGTTTAACTGCTACACCTGGCTGAGGGCAGACGGGCCATCTCTGCCTAGGACACCGAAACAGGGGCTTTCAGAGGGGCAAACATTAGTGAAGACTTGAAGATGGTGTCCAGGTTTGCAGTAAAGAAGATGTTACGTAAAGGAAATGGGATCTGGTGCTGGGCAGTCAACATAAATCCACACGTTAAGAATGCAAAGAATCTTATAAAGGGGACAATAAGAAAGTGCTTTATGTTTCTAAAACTCTGTTGGGTGGGGAAAATGTCCTTCCTGTCGTAAGTGCTTTCATGTGTTTCATCTCACGTGAGTCCTGCAGTACTGGGGGTAGAATGCCCTGGTGTTTGGCAGGTGTCTTAGTCCATTTGGGCGGCTAGAACAAAAATACCTCAGACCGAGTAATTATGAAAAACCAGGCTTCATCTCTCACAATTCTGGGACCTGGGATGACCTACATTCAGAGGCTGGCAGATGTTGTCTGATGAGGGCCTCTTCCTCGGGGACATCTTCTCACTGTCTCCTCCCATGGTGCACAGGGTCCCCTTGATGTGGCTCTAATTCCATTTGAGACTCCAACCTCTCAAAACCCTACCTCCTATCACCCTCCATTGGAGATTTGTTTTCAGTGCAGAATTTGGGAGACACAGTACAGAGCATGAAGGGAACTGAGAAACTTGAAAAGACTTACTCATGAGATAGCCAAGGCAGGAAGCAGAACTAGAGGCTTGATTCTCTTTTTTTTTTTTTTTTTTTTTTAAGGAAAGCTGCAGGCAGGAATGAAAGTGAGCAGATGAGCAGAGGCAGGTAGACAGTAGAAAGAAGAGTAGAGAGAGTAGAAAGAAGTATTTAAAAACATTTTATTTAATTGTTCACATTGGTTGTTGGCCCGTCAGGCCTGGGACACAAATGCAGGACGCAAATCCGGGTCCTTGGGATGTACACAGATGGTGCATCTTCAGAGGTGGCGGACTTAACCACTACTCCACCAGGGCTCACCTAGAGTCTTGATTCTTGAACAGAGCCTCAATTCAGGACTCTCAGCAGACCAGCCCTTCAGAGATGCTGCCAGGTTCCGGACACCACGGGAAAGGGATGTTGCAGGAGAGCGAGTCACATGAGGGTTGTGGTTTTCCGGAGCGTACGGCGCATACAGTCTTGCTTGCCGAGCTCTGTTTCGTGTGCAGTGGCATTGTCTCTCAAACCGGTGTGCGCAGCTTAACAGCCTTTGATCCAGGGACTGGAAGCGAGCACGGGCTGTTAGACAAATGGTGGCAGTGGACTTGCTTGACACAGGGACGTCACACACCTTCCATTTGTTAAAAGTACAGTATCTTCAGAGCACAGTAAGTCAAAGTGCAATGAAGCCAGTCCACCTGTGCTGTTAAACACCCTGCTGGTCCTCTTAGTACCAGGCCGGAGAGCGTCGTCATACTTTGCGGGGAAAGCTGCAGAAAATGAATGCATGTGCAGTTCTGTAATGATAAGGAAAATAATTTCTTAGGACATTGAATTGAATACTTTTAAAAGCAAAAGAGTTAGAAGTGAGTATTTCAGAAGCACCCCATAATGATGTTCACAGTCAAGAGATGAATAGATTATTCATTAGTCTCTCTGAGAGAACAATCAAAGAACTGATTTTGAAATGTGAGACATTTCCCAGCAGGAGACACTTCTATCTAATGTCCACCATAATCATTTATCTAATTTATCTGCAGCACTCTATGCAGAAATATAAACTCTTAATTATTCCAAAATCAAGATTTCTTTAGTTCCTTGAAAATTCCTGGGTTGTGTTATTGACTTCGACTTCTAAGGCAGAAGTTTTCCCTAGGTAACAAGAATTGCATTATCTGTATTTATTTGGAAAGAAGAGTTAGCAGAGTCACTGAAATGACCTTAGATTTGTAGTCACTTGTTTGTTTAAGTATCTCAGGTCAGCTGGTGGGCTCCTCTCTTGAACATTTAACACTGATGATAATACTAAGGAGCACTGATTGGACACTTACCATGTAACAGGCCTGTGTCCAGCTGTTGATTTCAGCATGACTTTCTGTAATTTTCATAGCACTTGTTGTTCTATTATATCTCTACCAAGAAAGAATGCAGAGAGGGGCAGGGTGAGGGCAGCTGTTTAGAAGGAGGAAGCATCTTTACTTTTAACTGTGGGGATAGGAGTTCGAATCCCAGCTCTGCTACTTACCAGCTCTATGTCCTCAGGAGAGAGAGAGTCTCTAAATACAGTCATATTGCTTGCTAACTAGAAAACACATGTGCCGGTATCCCTTCCTTTTGAAAGTTCATCATCCCCACTTTGGAAAGACCTCGAAGCAGTCCCTTTTTGCGAATATAAAGAAATCTGAAGTGGATTTTCACTTTGACAACGAAAGAGCACCAGCATGGGTTTTGCCAGAGCCATTGTAGAGACAGACACCTCCGGAGGGTGGGAGGACCCTCAGATCCTGGCCTGGGGCACTATCACACCTGAGTCTGTCTAGAGCATCCTGCTGTACCCCCCACCCCCAACCCGTGAGTGTGACCTCCGGCTGGGTGTGGCATTGGGTGTGATTATTTGGAAGATGTTTGGGTCTGGGAACACTCGGTAGCTTTTCCAAATAAATGAAGGGCAATTGTTTCTCCTTTTGGGTACAGAGGGTCACCTGCCATGGTTCTGATGGGACACGAAGTGGCAGGTGAAGAAGAAGGCAAATGGAGATTGCCATGCCTGTCGTGCTTGCGGGCCCCTGTTCTCAGTGGGTTTATTTACCGGCATTCTAATCCACATGAATACTTTGTTTACATAATCCTGAAAATATAAATGAGGATTTCAGTCTCTGCTTAATTAACAGAGTTGATGTTGTAGATCTAATGAAATCCTGCGCGTGGAATGATCGGTATATCGCAAAGTACTGTGCAGATGTAGCTGATACCATTTTCCCTGGGGTTTAACGTAAGATTGGGAGAAGCTGCTTCTTATTTCAGAAATTCATGGTCAGGGAAAAAGTAATTCCCAGGGACCATGAATATGTCCTATGTGTTCAAATATGGGAGATATTTAGTCCAAAGAAGACACTATTCAGATGCAGCACCCTGTGTGGCGCAGTTTCTGCACGGAGCGCGGAACACTGGGCTATGTTTTCTGCAAGCCTCGTAGAGAAAACAGCCCACTCCAGAGATTTCTGCGGGATATTAAAAAGAACTTTCTAGACTGCCAAGGTGATAAAACCCTGGCAAGGATTATCAGATAAGCTGTTGAGACTTCCCCCTGGAGAACTTCGAGAGGAGAACAGGCATCTATCTGTTCTAGAAGCTTAGACATTTCACCGCTAGAGGTCAAATTAAAGACTCCCAGCTGGAATACAGGGTTGCTCGAGGTCCCTTCCAGCTCAGCCCTTTTCTTACTCATCACTTATACTCCATCTGACAACTTCTTAGTTTTTAAAAGGAACTCGCTGTATTTCTTAAAGGGTAGTACATTTTCTAAACTTTAAATTAATTCCATTGGTTATATTTCATTTAATCTAAATACAAAATAAATGTAATGCTCTGAAGCCGGATTTAGCCTAGAGCTTGCGTTTAGCATTAACTGCTATTTAATGAGCGGGGAGAGTCGACAGGACTGGAGCTGATGAGTCATTGCCTGTAGGAATTCCTGTGTGCTCTCTGGAAATGGCAGCAGTCAGTGCTGTCCTAAGACAGTGCTTTTCTTGGAGTATATTCCGTTTCCTAGTCATACATGGTTGTGTTTTAGCAAGGATTTATGCTCTTTAGACTCTTCTGTTTGTTGTTTTTCTTCTTACTTGAAGAACTTGGGTCTGACTTTTTCTGACTTTTGCTCCATAATGAATCATGGGAGAGTCTTCTGCATCTCTGACAGCTTTTCTTCCAAGAGACACCTCAGCATATGAATCAATGAACCCAAATGCCACAGCCCTGAGAAGCAGCTCCGTTAAAGTTGTTCATCTTCATAACCACATCTTTAGTGGTTTTCCTGGGTACTCCTGGCTGGCAGCGTATTCACTGCCAGATGTCTTCCTGCTCAACTGCTCATCTGTCTCAGGAACCTGAAGTCTGAAACCTTAAATCCTGGAACAACACTTGCTCTTCTAAATATCACAGAGAATGGAAAAAAAGGCCAGTGGTTGTTAGACTGTTCCAAGAGGTGAGTGGATGGAACAAAGACGCTGCCTGCCCATCACTGCCTGTCGCTGCGTGAGGACGGATTCCAGGGTGCATGTATTCTGAGGTTATTTGTTCTGGTGTGTTAGCATAATGAAAGGAAGCCTAGTTATACTTAGAACTCCTGTCCACTTGCCAATTTTTTTTTTCCCTGTTGGTTCCATGATGTATTCGTTCACAGGGAAGGAAGGTCACTGCTCCTACCAAGTGCTGATGCTCACGGGTACTCAGGATTGATAGGTAAGCGAAAGCAGCTTCTGTTCAGGGGAGGCTGTTTTGAAGAAATGACACTAAGTGTCTGCCAAGAAGATGCTATTTAAATATTGGCTTTCTTGCCTACATTTCCGATAACGCCCAAACACATACCCTTACTCTGTTCCATTAAAGCTCCGTGATAGTTAATCTCACCTTTGCCTTGACTTTGTGCTGCAAAATGAGGAAAGGGATAACATGCTGTGCTGAGGAGGATGAAAGCTGTGTCGGCATCGTGTGAGGCTGTGGAGCAAAGAGCCTAGTCAGGGTGTGACCCCGGGCCTGGGTCTGTCTGTAGAGGCAGGCTCCGTGGAACTGAGCTCAGCTGTACTCACTGGTTTCAGTCCTCGTCCATCAGCAGAGGAAACTGGGATCCAATCAGATAAGCACATTGCAAAATAGTGGAACAGACTAAAAAAGACTTGGATTTCAGTTTTTTCCCTGTCCATGTAGGTGAAAATAGATAATAAAGGTTAGGTGACTTGGACAATGCTAACTCAACTCTCTGAACATATTTTTTAAAACATACCCATAAACTGTACTTTTTAAAAAAATATCATCATTATTGACTAGAAAGCATCTTCCTTACCTCATGTTGCCCTAAGTCCCCCAAGTTGTCTGTCCTTTGTCCTAGGAGTGAATGCTGCAAATAGATCTTTGACCTTGTAAATCAGCCCTTATGCTCAGCCAGAAGCCCAACATGCAAATGCTAACAAACCACTAGGTTTAAAAGAACAATTTCAATTTCATAGACTTTTGGTCAATGCTACCTTTTAAGTCAAATGTACAAGATCATCTTCCACATCTGTGGAGAGCATGGCCTACCATGAGCTCCGGGGATGCCCTTGGGGAAGCTGACTTTCAGGGATTCTCCGTGAAGATAGAACAGCCTGATTTTCTCATATGTCATTCTCATCTGGAAAGATAATAAGACTCCGTGGAAGTCATTCAGAGGGGTCAGAAGAGAAATTTCTGCTAAGATGGGAAGGAGAGACTTGGAGGAAGGGGTGTGAATGGCATTAGTCCCTGGAGGAGGAGTTGCCTTTGGAATAGAGAGGAGGGTAAAGAGTATTGATAACTATAAGCATGGGATCTCCACCCCTAGGAATGTTATGAGGGATAGTTTAGAGATTCACATAAGTCATTTGCCATGTAGCCTGCCATGCCAATAACACTTCATAAATGTCATTTTTATCATCTAATATTCACACAGAGGTGGAGTGAAAGGACACTAGAGAGAGAATCTCAAATTGATGGTTCGCAATCCGGTAGCCAACTGGGTAAAATGGAAAAATTCATCTCCTATTTCAGGACCTATTTTCTCATTAATGATCTGAGAGGTATAGTCAGGAATGGCCACTAGGATCCATTTCCACTACAAAATCCGTGACCTTGGGACATGGGACAAGTCCATCTGTGCTCACCCTCACTGGCATATTTCACCAAAGGAAATTCTTGAATCCTGGTCAGAGGATGAGTAGGTCATAACCTTTGTAACAAACACTCTTCAAACATTGCATTCAAATATCAGATTGCTCTTGTTGACATCACCAGCTGCCTTGTAATTACCTTGAAGGCTCTTCTTAAGGACCAGTAATTTGCATTTCATATAGAACTGAACATCCAATCTGCTTAAGAAGAAAATGGTGATTCCATTTCTTGGTAGAGAATTTATTTAAAATTCAGAGACAAAGAACTAAGAAAGAGAGCTAATATTCCATTCCTTGTATAAGATGTTTTTCAATATTAGCATTCATGCATGTTGTGAAAATTAATTATTTTAAATAATATGTGAGGCTCTCCTACCTGTGAGGTCTCAAATTGTCAGAACATTTTTTTTTTTTCCTATTGAGTAACTATCTTTATGTTTTCCTTGTGCCTCCCACTGTGAATTAGAAGATTAGTGTTTGGTGTGTCATTGCATTAATGAAGATTATCATTTACAACAATGGCTAGACAGTGATTGGAAGATTAACTCAGCAATTAAAATGCTTGCAGGTTTTCCCTTGAGGTATGAAAAAAACTGCAGGCTGCTGAGAGAAACTCGTCTACTCAAGATATACAGCTCCTTGTACCATCTTCAGGGACCAAAACTGTCTCTTATCAGAGATGACTTGGGGGGAAGCCTGTTAATAACAATGAACGCCTTCCATTTAAGACATTGAACCCCCTCTCCTCACAACTGAATTGCAGCTGTCATTTCAGATCCTGTAATCATAAACGTCTAAACAGCTGAGAAGAGAATTACAGAGTAACTGTGATTGTAATGGACATTTACTGTGCTGCCGGCACTCCGCCTTCCTTTTTCCTTGATTTTTCTTTGCAATAGCACTTCATTTTCTTTGAGGGACTGCCTCTCCATTGGTCTGTGCAGTCGCTTTGGGACTACCAACCTCAGTCACCTGTCTCCCTTCTGAGCCTTCTGCCACAAGGATGGCTGCACTTGACCTGAGCATTGTTGATTACAGTGGTTTTCCCAGAAAGTGGGATCTTCAACAAAGTGACACAGAGTAAAAAATAAAAAAAGCGGGAAGTTATTTTGAGATTTAAGACTGCCCGTGAGTCTGCAACTAAGACCTTTGTTTTGACCTGAGTGTTTGTATTCATTGTCCTTCATATAGCTTCCATTACTTCTCTCTCTAAAGTTCCGTTGGCTACATTGATGACTTTGTCATTTGAGGAAGACATGATGCCAGTTATAGCTGTATTTAGACAATAAAGGAAAATTTCCCATCCAATTTTATAAGTGTAGAATAATCAATATAAGTGTTTAGAGCAAATATATATATATAAAAATATATATATGTTCATAGGAAATATGCATATATATGTGTGTATGTCTGTGTCTGTGTACACATATAAATATATATGCATGATAACTATAATTATGTAAGATAAATAATATATGTAATGTTTTTAAAAATATTTTGTATACTATAATAAATATCATATTAATACAAAAATCATCTATAAATCAATACAATTCATGAATATACATGCAAAATACTTTAAAAATAAACTCATACCAGATTTAGTGATACATATATTAGATATTATAGCTAAATGAAAAATGTAAGATTGAAGTAGTAGTAAAAAAAATCAGTCAATAGAATCCACTTTAGTAGCAGAGTAAAGGTGAAAAATCATGTCCAATTGATGCTAAGAAAGAATTTTAAAAATTCAGCATTCTGCATAATAAATAAAAATTCTCAGCAAATAGAAGATTACATCCTTATATACAGTGGTTAATATCATACTTAAGTTTGAAAAATCAAATGCTTTCCCCAGAAAGATCAGGAAGAAGACATGGCCCAGGTGGCTCAGGTGTTAAGTCTGCAGCTGGCATATGCCTACCTGGGTCTGTGAACCGGGGCAACGGGGAACAACAATAGTGAACAACTAAATAAATGAATGCAAATGATTCTTCCTCCTCTTTATGCCTGTCTGTCTGCCTGTTTACCTTCATTCCCATCATTCCTGCCTGCTTCCTTCTCTCTTTCTCTGCTTTTTTATGATCAGAAAGAAGACGAAAACATTTTTCAACATTGTGTTTGAGATCCTGGTTTATATCATGAAAAAGAAAAAAGAAGTCAAGGGCATAAATAAAAGAAAGAATATGACTATGTATGTTGAAAAATACAAAGGAATTTACAAATTATCTAGTAGAACTAATAACTGAATTTGGCATAGACACAGAGTGCAAAGTCAATGAAATACATAAAAACCTACATAGTCTATAAACAATTGGGAAATGAAATTTTCAAAATATAGTAATATCAAAATGCAAAAATATATTAGTAATAAATGTAATTAAACATATGTAGGATGACATTTATATTGAAAACTATCAAATAGTACTGATAAATAAACAGAAATTATAGAATTGAGAATTGACCTAAACATGAGTTATTAGATTCAATACTAAGATACTAGTTCTGCTCAAGTTAATTTCCAGAATCAATATGACAGAATAAAATCCTAAAAGGGTTTATAAAAATAGACATGAACACTCTTATTGTAACAACTATATGAAGATGTGAAAAATCTGGAATATCCAAGGTATTTTGAAGAAACACCGGAAATTGAAGTACTTCAGTAATTGATTTCATGATTCACTTTGAATCTAGAATAACTAGAGTATGGTATTCATATAAGGATATATAAATCAAGTGCACATAATTCAAAGTACTGAAATAAACACATAAGATATTTGACATATATATGTGTGATCAAAGTTTTTTCAGTAGTTGATGCCAAAGAACTTATATTTTGGTTAAAAGTCTGAAATCATTATTAACACCATGCAGAAAAATTAATTTTAGATTCATCATTGCCCAAAACATAAAAATTAAACTTACAAAGCTTATAAAAGAAAGAATGGAAGAATATCTAGAAAACTAGAAAACTAGTTTAGGCAAAGATCATTTAAGGATTTCTTTAAATTACAACCATGCAAATAAAAAGTTATCAAGTTAGACTTCAACAAAATGATGACTGTTACTCACGTTACAGTTAAGAAAATGAAAGAGAAAATTCCAAACTAGGAGTAAACATTTGTAATAGATATCTGGCTGAGGACTATTTTCTAGGATATACACCAATTATCAGACAATAACCTAATTTACAAGTATGAAAAACAGTTGTGAATAGATAGTTCACAGTGGATGATGAAAAACCAATGAAAATTTCATATGATGCTTGGTATTTTGAGTTGCAGGGGAACAAAAAATAAAACCAAAATGAAACACTGCCTCGTATCCTCTAGAATGGGTAGTAGAAAAATATCTGAGAATTACAAGGGTTGATCAGGATGTGGAAACATGACCTCTTGCATAAGGAAGGTGGAACATAAAACAATATTACCACATTAGAAAACTCTTTGATGTTTTCTGTATAATTGAATATACAAGACCTTATAATCCAACAATATCCAAGAAATGGAAAGCATGTATCATAAAAGATTTGTACAAGAAGATTCATAGGAGACTTAGTTATAATACATCACAGCTTGAAACATCCCAAATTTCCATCAACATGATAGAAAAATAATTTTTTGTATAGTCATAAAATGGACTGCTACCCAGGAATAAAAGAAAAACATTTCTCAGCCATCCAGCCTGGATTAATATTTTGAATGTTATGCTAAGCAAAAGTAGCCAGACACAAATCACTTTGTATACTAATCATCTACATATATGGATTTCAAGAGCTGAAAAAATTAACCCACAATGGTAGAATTCAGGTTGCTGGTTGACTCTATGGGTGGCAGGCTGCACAAGTAGAGATCATGAAAGATTTTGTGGGTTAATGAGAATGTTTGTGTATTGTTTTCAGTGATGGTAAAAGTCAGATGTGTGTATGGGTGCATACATTTATCAAAACACAATGAAATGGGTCTTTGTGTTTTTCTGTGTGGCAAATAACCACATTAGATAATAGAAATATATATGTAATATATATATAGATTTATAGATTATGACACAATTTTTGTTGCTGTAGTAAACAATAGGATTAAAATAATTTTTTATAAATGTAATTATTAGAAAAATGCAGTAAAAGAAGGTTTAGGAAGTATTAATCAGGAGGACCTCATCCACAGCAGGTATTTCTACACATGACTTTTGAAGAACTGGCTTCTCTGGACTTTGTTTACCCATGTTCTCAGAATAGGCTTTTCAAACAATCATGTTTCTGTTTTTTTCAGAAACTTACATTTAGTCCTTTGAGTAACTAAGATGACATATTAGAATTAACATATTAAATGTATAGAAATCAACATCAGTTATTATTCATATTCCTTGAAAATAATGATACAGTGCTACATAGAAAATATAAATTTTTGAAATAGAGGATGTAAACACTTTATCAATGCAAGATCAAGTCCCACTCTCTAGAAATCCAAGTGCAACAGTAAGATTCTGATGAAATATCTTCCATCAATATCTGGAATGTTAATAAACAGTAAGATCCAGTTTAATTTTGTTTCCTCTCTCAATATCCTGGTAACTCAAGCAAAGCAAATTGTGGATAATTTGTTTTTGAAATCCAAGTTTATATGTTCTGATTGTAAAGACAGTAATTTCTGTGTAGTTTTTTTCAAATGAAATATATTTCTCCTTCAACTTGTCAGATAATTTCTCCCACTCTCCCCACCATTTAAAATGAAAAGGCTTTAACTTTACACTTTGAGAAGTAGTTATACTCAGAATCCATGGTCATGTTTGCACACACATGCACATACACAGTACACACATATACACACATGCATACCTGTCAAGATTGCCACTGGCTAGAACCAATGTCATAATGAAGACAAGTTTTTGAAATCTGAAATCCCAACACTCCATCTTTATGGCCTACTTAGCAGTCTGCTTGCATATTCCTATAATGATTTTTATCTTTTCCTTAAAAGTCTGGAAAGGTTTCATTCTTTTCAAATCCCAGCTCTGATACTACTTCTAGACTGCATTTTCCTAGCATTATTTTCTCAACATTAAATAAGTAGAGCTCAGAGAGGTGGCATAGCTCTGTGAATATGTAAGAGCAGAAATGCATGCAGTGTAGAATTGTCACTTGTTGTCCTGTGTGCTTCTTTACCTGGGAGCTCGGGAGAGGTGCCCTCTGAGAAAATTCAGAAGATAGCAGGGATCCTACTGCCCAAATTGAATTGCCAAAGTCAAATCAATAGGAAACAGAGAAGGAACACTTTGGGAAGTAGATAAGATTCCCTGTTGGGTGAAATGGAAAAACTTAATTTGGTGCTGAAAATGCATGTGTCTTCTGTGCCCACAGAGAATGCTTGTTAGTTGGCTGGTGAGTGCCTGTCTCCCTGGGACTTGGTTTCACAGCCTTGGTTACTGCTGTCCAAGACCAGACCAACAGAGCAAGTATTTAGCTGTTCTCTAGTGCTGGACATTTTCTCCAGACTGAAAGAGGCAGCAGGGAATGCCATTTGTCCCTGGCATTGTCAGTCTGCTCCATGATAACCCAGGTTCCCATTGATCTGTGCCATGCAGAATAGCTCTGACAGCCAGCTGGGACAGTCAGTACTGGACCCAGAGGGTCTCCTATTTCTCCAGTTTAGCGAGGCTGGGAGACACCCTATGTCCAAGAGGTCATGGGGCAGGAGGTGGGATTATTCTGCCCACCTGTGTGATCTCACCCACTTAGTCCTGTCCTTGTCCCAAAACAGTGTGTGGTATAAGTTGTCAAGTGATTGAGTAAAATAGCCCATTATGTGGTTTTATATATGTTCATCTTTACAATTACGAGCCCAGAGAGCTTGGGGAGGAATCGAGAGCATTTTCAGTGTTTGGCATCCTTCTTGTTGTCCCCAAATGAAGCCAAGGCTCTTTGGACTGACCAGACCCCTAGCTACCATCCACGGTTCAGGCACAAGGAGCCCCTTGTTTTGTCCTGTCTTTCACCCTCCTGGGACAGCCATACCCACTTCTCCTAGACCCATGTCTCAACCCCTACTTTCTTCTCTGGCCAGACATGAGGCCAAAACTAGGCTGGTGGTCCCTGCAGCCCCTGTGCCCATCTTCATCCCTGGATGGGATTTGATGTCTGTCTGTCTAACCACTAGGCCGTGTGTCCTGCCTGCCCTCAGGACACAACTGTCCAAGGAAAGCGTCAGTGAACAGGTGGATAAGAGCTGGCCATTTTTAGGGTGAATTAGTGGTAATTAAACACTGGAAGTTTCTGGTGGAGTCACACAGATACAGAAAATGATCAAATATTTCTGTGACTTTCAAGTACCAACAGATGCTTACAAGTGACAAATGACAAACTCAGGTCAGGTGATGAAGCTCTCATCAAGAGTTTGCATTTAATGTGTCAGCTTGCCCATAACTGACAGACTTATGGGAGAAAAGTTAAAAAGTCTAAATATATGTATTTGAAGGTTGTCTGACCTACATCCCTCTGGCCCCGACTCCTTTAGGCCTTATTCATAGGATGTTCTGGAGATTCGGGGAGCCGCCCCACCCAGGTGTCATGGGCCTCCAGCCTGAGAGCTGCAGTGGCCTCAGGTGACCCGTCCTTCACTCGTGCCAGGCTGTAGGGTGTTAGGGAGTCGTGATCCCTAGCTTCTAATTGCATTGTCCCCACTGTGCTTTCTGGGGGATATGGAACAGGTAATGTCCCCTGTTAACAAGCTGGGGGACTTTGTGCCCTATCCAGGACAACTCTTGGGGTCAGTCTCATAGTTCCTGTCCAGGGATTGCTGCTCTACCCTGGGGTGAGCATGTGGGGACCAGAGAGAGCCCATGCCCAGAAGGACCCAGGGAATTTTGTTGGCCTTTGGGAATTTGGGGAAGCCTATGGGGTGCTGAAGGGCTAGCAGGGGGCCCAGAAACCCAAGGGAGCCTTAGAGAGTGGGAGGAAGTCTGTGAGGAAGCTGCTGGGACTGGGGTACTGTGAGCACTAGTGTAAGTAGGGGCCATGACCCCACTGCAGATGAAACAACTGATCAGAATTCAGTTTCCAAGTCTCTCTTGCTGTGACTTCAAGGTGCACGCTTCTGTGTGCTCTGCCCTATGGCATGGCCATCAACTTGCAGGGGATTTGTTTTAAATAGCTGAAAAACAACTTTGATTCATGTCCTGGTCACCGTTTCCCCAACTGAGCCCTCTGGCCATCGCGCAGGCCAAATGTTAAGTAACCCTGCTGACAGGAAAACAGCTAAAAGCAGGACAGAAAAACAGATGAGAAGCCAAAAGGGGGAGTTTACTGTTGGCGCATTTCTCCTCTACCCCTTCTCCCCAGACATACCTGGCATCATGAACAAACAGGTGCAGACATTAAAACCCAGCAGAGAGCAGCGCTGGAGGTGGTGTGTCAGCAGCAGCAAGACCACGCCAGCCGCTGATTACGAGGTGGGTTGTTCTGGAGCAAGGAGCGACGGTTCATTACAGTATTTTCACATAGACCGACAGAGGGGGGCTGTCTGTGAGTCTCCTAACAGGAGTCAGCTGAGCACCTTGAAGACAAAACTGACTGGAAGGTGTATTTGCAGGCAACACAGAACTCTGAGGGCATGAGAAGAGGAGCCGAAAACCCACATTGCTTGGTTTTGGGAGAAACAATTCACTTTTCAGCACCTGCCAAAATGGTATGAGTTTTCTCTAATCACAGAAATTGCAGAGAAATGGGCTCTTTCTAGGTATTTTAAATACGCAAACACTTCAGGATAAAGATTCTTCTGTGGCACCAGTCATTTTCAGGGTGAACAGTTAGCTCTGGGGATGAAATTGTGTTGTTTCACATCAATTTCTCGTAATCCATCATTAGGTTACATAATATTTTTGATATTGTACAAAGTTTGTATTTTAATCCCTATTTTCCAGCAACACACAAAGAAGCATTTATTGTATAGGGTTGGGGAGAGGAAACTTGAGTGTCAGTCATCAGTAATAGGAGCTAACTTGAAGTTCATGGCAACTAGGGACCATTAGGACATTGAAATTCCACTTGAACACATATCATATCTCAAAAATCATTGGGTAGTGGTCAGTGTTATAGTGCTATTAGAAGCATTTTATAGGACACGTTGCATTTTAGGAAAAATGGAGACTTCGGGGGGAATCCTGGTCTAAATGCTCAGTCATAATAGTTACATGTTAAGACTGGGGTACGTGTTAGAGAAGCACTAAGGGAGGTCTAGCATTATCCCTTATCACCCCTGGGCTAATGTTTGAAATGAATTGCCCCAAAAATTGTGGAGAGAGGGTATATTGTGCTGAGAGGCAAGAAGGACCTCTTAGCCCAGCTCGCTAGATTCATGAACTTAGATGTCTTTTTTAACCTTTTCAGTTTCCGTTTTGTAATCTATAAAATGGATATTATGTTTATCTTTTATGCTTCCTGGAGGGATTAAATCGAATAATTCATGCAAAGTGCATAGCATAGAGCCTAACAGAAAGCATTTGTGCAAACTAATCACCAGGGAGTGATTACAAGCTAATTTACCAGGATGTTTTCATTTATGTGAGCTGATCCTACCAGGATGGTCATGAGTGTGAGCGAATTTACCTGGAGGCTCATGTGCGTGAGGTAACCTACCAGTATGCTCACCCGTGTGAGTTAACAGTTGATGACATTTTATCTCCCTTTACCAGTGGTTCTCTCAGATTCAACGTTGAAATCCAGGTTTAAAGCACACATATCTGGGTCCACACACAGGGATTCTCACTTACTGAGTTCTGAGTATGACAGAGCATCACTCTCTTTCAGATCTCCTCAGGTGAGCCCGCTCTGCAGCCAAGGCTGAGTAGCATTGCTGTGGACAGTAACTTTTTCATGAGTAATCACGTGTATTTGTATTATGCAAGACTCTCACAGCATCCTGACAGATTCCAAGAATGGCAACTTGATTATCCCTCTCTGGTACTCATTTATCTCTTGCCCTTTTCGAGTTCAGAGAAGAAATGAAAAGGGCATGAGGCCTGGTAATGTCACATTAGAAGCTCTGGCCACTCACGATGCACCCCTTAGTGAAATGCAGAATGATCCTCCTTCTTTAACAAAGCCAAATAGCCACCCCCACTCTTTTATGATCGCACCTGGGTTTTTCTGAAGGAACTGGCCAACCTTGTGTATTTGGTGATCCTCGGAGCTGGAATCTGTCCCTTTGCTCTCCTCTCTCGTTTTCTTTCCCTTTTTTTTCCTCCATTTTTCTTCTTTTTTAAAGATCTGACTTTCCACGTGAGGAGAAAAGAATTTCCAAGTGAGGCCAATTAAAGTTGCCCAGACAAAGCCAAGTCCCCAGGGATCAATCAGAATGCCTGCCTAGATGAGGAAGTAGGAGTCTGTCCTTTCTCTATCCTTGTTAGAGTTTAGATTTCTGCCCTGAGGAATAGGAGTTATTTATTTTCCATCAGAGAAAAGAATGAACCCTCCACAGAGCTTAACTCTTTACGAGTAGATAAAAAATAGAAATCCCACTTTTAAAAATGAAACAAAATTCTCATTTTAACCTTGAACTCTTTCTCATTGACCTGTTTCTCATTCATTCACATTCTGCTCATTGGGAATTAAAATGTTTACCGCGGTGCATAGCTTAAACGGATACAGTTTTATGATGCAATGTTCCTTCAGTGCAATAAATAAATTAATTAAATTAATGCAATTAATAAATAAAGATAATGTAAAATATAGCCACAATACTTGGAGCAAAGTCTCTCCCGATCGTGCTGGAAAGTGAGTTCAGATGTCACCCTCACTTCCTGCTTTAGCCAGGAGACGAGGAGTGGGGGTGTCTTCCACCCTGTTAAGCAGAGGGGCATTGCGAGCACCCAGGTGCTGTAAAGAGTTCTGTGGTCAGATTCATTTTGGAAATAGCGATGACTGGATTTCCGGTTCCGGCATGCTCTCATAAGCGTGGTGCCCGGGGTGTGGTCCAGAGACTCGCTATGATGCACACTCTCAGACTGTACCTCACCTGTGAGTCCAGTGCTCACCTGTTGCACAAACCTCACGTGAGTCCTGTGTGTGCTACAGCTTCCTAAGTCCTGCAGGAGGGGTCCAGCTCAAAGCCTGCTAACAAATTTAAGTTAAATCAATACTTTAAAAATCCTTAAGTTTATCTGTTTTATAAGATGATCTGATTACAGGGATCTAGCTGTTTTTTTGAAAGTAGTTACAGCTGTCTCTTAGCCCACACTTTTTCACTTAGAAAAACAACTAAGTCAAATTATTTCCCAGTTTCTGGCGGTACTTGTATTTTATTGTCCTATAGCAATAGCAGTAGATATGCTTACCTCTTAGACTGGCGTGATGTTGAGTATCTACCCCTTTAGTGGATAACATGGGACTCATTCTACGGTGGAGAGACGCGCTCTGGTTTAGTCTATTTCTATCTAATGTAGTAGCCTCTGCAGATAATGGTGTGTGTTATTGTTTGTGTGCAGTGGAGTGGTGTGTGTGTGTCTGTGTGTGCTGAGGGTCTGTGTTGTATGGTTTTGGGGGTCTATATGGGTGTGTCATACATGAGTGTGTGTATGGTGGGGGTCTGTGTGTGTGTGATTATTTATGTGTGTAGGGGAGTCCATATTTGTGTGCATGGTGGTCTGCGTGTATGCAGTGGAGGCCTGTATGTGTCTATAGGGTGGTCTGTGTGAGTGTATGTGTGTGTGTGTGTGTGTGTGTGATGAGGGCCGGAGTGCTGTATGGTATGTGTGAGTGAGTGAGTGTGGGGGCATCTATGTGGATGTGTGGTAAGGATCTGTGTTGTGTGTGGGTGTGAGTATGTGAGTACGTAGTGATGCTGTGTGTGTGGATTGATACAGATATAGAGCAATGGTCTAAGAGTGTGTGCAGTGTGTGTGTAGATCGGTGCATGTGTAAGTGTGTGTGCTGTGTCTCTGTGTGGTTATAAGCGTGTCTGTATGGTGCAGGAGTCTGTGTGTGTCTCTGTGTGTGGGTATCTGTATGGCTGTGTTTGCAGGCAGTGTTGAGCTTCTCTTGGCCTCCCCGTAAGAACCAGAAAGGTCCGTGTGGGCACTCAGCTCATATGCACCTTCGCTGCCTGTCTGGCTGGGTGGAGCTTGCCCAGGTGTCATCTTCATCTGATTTCACACTTGCAGGCCTAGCTGGCGTAGTGGGTCCCTCCCGTGGGCCACACACAGGGTCCTCCCAGGACCAGGCAAAAGCCGCTGCAGCTGCTCCTGTTCTGGGGATCTCCTGACCATGAGAAGACCCTGTTCCCATCTACTGTCGCCTAAATGAAGACACTGATTTTTGAATGGTACCTAGAACTTTTTCTTGAACCTACTCGCGCAAAAGTAAGAGCAGTTACGGTCCTCATCACAGATATCCCGCAGGAGCAAGATTCTGTGAATCACCTCGTGAAAGAGGGGCAAGACATCCTGTGCCTTTTGTAAAGAATATTTCTCATACCCATACGCTATCGTATAAAATCAACACGTGATACTACCTAGCCATGTTCTGATAAGTCAGTAAGTAATATTATACTTTGTAAGAAGTAATCCAACATATTTTAAGGGTTATTTTATTCTTTTGCCTCACAAAGCAACAAAAAATATGTCTTTCAGAAAGAAAATATATTTCAGAATTTGAAGGTATTTTTTCTTTCAGTTTTCTTCCTTGAAAATAATCTATTTTGTATTTCTTTTGAAGACAAGTGGGCATTTGGCACTTACCACTTCATGGACTATTAGAGTTATGTCTCTCCAGCAACAACACACAATATGTGTCTGAGAATAAATAAATGTATTCTTCCTTGAATTAAAATAGTTTACAAAGAATCTGTAATAAATCAATCGTGGTCTTTAAATTCACGGCTTAAGGCCATACTATCTCAATCATGGTTTTAAATGTATATATCATCCCCAAACAGCATTTTATTAGATATCTGATCCCTATTTGTGCTTCTCTGTTTAGAAAGAATTTAGATTAGGTCAATCAGAGCAGACAGAATAATAACTACCTTCCGGCTCCCTCTCCAAAATTTCCCATGTTCACATCAAAAACATAACGTTTTTCTCAGAAAACCTAATTTGTTAAGGAGTGAAGGTTAGACATGTTTATTTATGGCATATTCATTCCAAAGAGTATTCTTAAGAATGCCCTTGCTGGAAAGATGTTAGGTCTGAGAAATGAAGAAGAACTTGAAATCTCACAAGAAAGCATTTTTTAAGCTAGCCATGAAAGAGCTTTCTGTGTTTCAAGGTCATTTCTCTGTGGGAGGAAATTGATAGAGTCTAATTAGAGTAGAAATGCTATAAAGGCTGCTCAGTAGAGATGCACTTGGCTGGCAATGATAGCAGAAGAAGTTGGAGGTAGTATATAAAATTTCTCTCATCGATTCACATTTTGTATGGTCCACTGAATTAGAGGTGTCTTAATAGCACCCACAATGTTTTCCCTGGTCGAGAGATTAAGGTGAGCTTGGGGACTTTTCTTCTGCCTAGTGACTTGTTACGAGTGTGCAAACAAACACCGAGTTGCAGATTTAATTCCATATATACTCTGCTCTTACCTAACAAAATCCCACAATTAGTCAGAAGCGGTCATGTAAAAGCAAGTTGTCTCTGAAGATTTATAGGACAGATGCCTCTGATTGGAAGTGCTTATAATTATAATAGCAGATAATTATATGTCAATATTCCCTTCTTTTCTTGGAAGGGAAAACTTTGAATGTAATGTATTGCACCTGCCTTGGAGGTGGGATGGTATAATTCATGTTATTGACATGTATCTGTTATTTTATTGATGTATTTAATATATGTATGTGTGCATAGATATACACACATGTATTTCTCTCTTCCAATTTCATCAACTGCTAGAAATAAGAGGAAATTATTATCATTTAAATATACATTTTCTGTCTCTGCAGAATTCTGTGTCATGATTTAGTGAGAGTCTGAAAAGGTACCTGTTACTAAGCTAGACATCTTAGAACGTGGTCAGGACATCCAAAGTATAGCATGCATGATGGATGACATGTTTCCGAGTTTATTATTGTTGAACTATAATACCCTGACTTTGTGGATCTTGCTTAGAAACAACACTTTACTGCTAGAACCTTGTAGCATTGTTTTTGCCTGCTCTGGCGTGGTGATGTCTAGTGTTCTGCTTCATAGTTCTCCTTCCACTTAAAGACCAGCTCTGGAACTGAGAAGTGGAGAAGCTGCGTAAGGCCTTTGAGAGACCAGGCTTCCAAACCTGAAAGATCATCGGTGACTGTTTCTGTGTAAGGCCCACACCGCACCAAGCCACCGACTTTTTGGCCCATCTCTCTAAACATGGAGCAAGCAGTTTCTTAGGTTGTTCCCTCATCCTGTTTACTTTTTCTTTCCTCTAACAAAAACACCCACAAATGTCCCTATGTAGTGTGTGGTTGTCCCTGTGAGAGACGCGAAAATCAGCTTCATGTAGCCTGCGTGTAATTTATCAGAGGGACAGTGGTTCTACGTAGGCAAATTCTAAGTGATATTAAATCCAAATTCCCCTCACTCAGGAGCTGTCAGATTTACTGCCCATCATTAATCCCACAAGGTTTCACAGCACAGTTCTGTCTTCTAATAATGTTTGTATGACATTGCCACTACAAGCCGCCTTCCTGTGATCCATACGCACGGAGGCAGAGGTGGTTCTGTGCAGTCCGTCTTGGGTCAGTGCAGACTGACCGCTGGACCCTTCACAGCAGGAGGCCACTTTTCGGACAGAGGGAGGGGGTGGTCCTGCCAGCTGATCTTTGTCGTCATTGCTGCCGTGCCATGTCAGGAACCCTTTAGTGAGGCACATGCTATCTCAGGACCATCTCACTCCCAGGTCACCTTCCATCCTGGGAGGATGCGGCTGACCCAGTGTGCTGGTCAGAGGGAGGGTTCTGAACGGCATGGCCCCCTCTGGAAATGTTTGCTTCATCAGAGATGACGCCAAGCTCAGAGCCTTGTGAAAATGATCACATATGCATTCTGCATACACGCCTGGTGCTGGCCCACAGGAGCTGGCCGTCAGTGTCACTGCTGCTCCTCTCAGCTGGGACAAGCTCAGGGAAGAAAAATGCCCACTGTGCAAGTGACCCACATGTGCTGGCCCTCAAGTCCATCTCCCCATCTGCAGGCAACCTGATGCAGAGGGCCTGGGAAGACCTTAGCTTGGGCTCCTGTGTGTGCTGGTTGCACCAGATGTGTGAACACCATATCCCGCTGTGAGACTCAGGAAGGTCGGTCCTGGTCCATGGTCCCACAATTAGTCAGGGGAGAAGCTGGGATTTGACCCAAGTTGTTCTGCTTCTAGCGTCACTGCTTTGTCCTCCTCCAGGGCCAAGTGGTAAGGCAGCTTGCCTACACGTATAACTTTTGACCAACAGAAACTGAAGATTGATGTCTCATGCATAGGTATAGCAAACTTAGACCCAGAGAGGACTAAAGTCACAGCATCCATCCATCTCTCAAGTTGGTGATTCTCTCCCTGGGCTGCACACCACCTCCTGGGAGCCTACTTTGTGAACCCCTAACCCGCTCAGACCAAGACCTCTTCCAGTGCTCACTGCATGCGTTCTAGATGCCAATGCTGAGAACCCGACCTTGATTCAGCACTTACCCATGGGGCAGCCCACTTACCCATGGGGACCCATGCCAGTTTGATTGTTGTCTTTATTGCTTTAATGTAGCCTATATTCATCCAACTAAGTTTTACATTCAGGTTGAGAGTAAGTTCTTGATGTACATAAGAGACAGAAAATTACAAAACAGACAATAGTGGGGTTTTGAGAGTGAGCTCTAGAGATCGTAGTCACGAACCTCGAACCTGAAAAAGAAATGATGAATTTTGGCCTACCTCCATTCATCTAGGGGAGGATTTATGTTACTTTTGTCTTTACTAGCAATTGAGAAATTTTGGTTTTTGAAGTGGCATATTTCATAAATAGAAGTTTGTCTCATCTGCCCCTACACACACACACACACACACACACACACACACACACACGGGTGTGGGCAGATAGTGGACACTGCCCTGGTTTATGAGCTTCATCTAAAATAATGCTTGTCTTCATTTCCCTCACCAACTCAGAAGCCTACTGTAGCATGTATCATACACTTACGTTCCATCGTTTCCCCCACACTTAAAGCTCGTCACAGTCTGGGCCCACCTTCACCCATACAGACTTACCTCCCAGGGCTCTCTAAGGAGACCCCATTTTGACTTACCCACTGGGCAGCCCACTTGCCCACAGTCAAACCACAACATGCCTTCAGCTTTGCCTATCTTTACTATTTTCCCTGAATGCAGACCTCCCGGCACCGTCGAAATATCATCGCCCCCAAAAATATTCATTGACCCTTTCACCCCACAAAACATTCATTGACCGTTTTCTCTTCTCAGCATCTAACTCATGAATCTCCACGGCACATTTTCTGAATTTCCCTGGCAGAACAATACGTTAAAGGACAGGAACTCTTGGGGATTCCTCCTTACACCTGAAGACATTGTGATCATATTATGAACACTCTTCCCTTCCCTTCCCTTCCCTATGAGGACTCTGCCTCTCACCAACTCAGCCCACCTGGGGTTGGTGGGACCAAAGCCCGAGGACACTGTGTGACTCTGCTCTGACCTCCTGTGTGTCCTGTGTCCAGCCCCAGCCATAGGTTTCAGCTTGCAGGGGTCATCTGTGCTCGGCAGACACTAAATCTTAAGGATTTTCCTCAGACTGAAACCTGCGGGAGTGCAGGTGCCGTGAACAATGGCACCCATCCTGCAGCCACGGGGACAGCTGTTTCAGGTGAGGTTAATAGTCAGCTGCCTGATATAAGCCAATTCAAGTTAGGTCTTCTCTATGTCAAATACCCATTCAAGGATTACAGGAACTGTTAAACAGCTAGTCAGCAGAATAGATGACCCATTCAGCACCATTAAAAACGGGAAGGGGGCTTTTTGCAGTTCATCCAGTCACCTCTTCTGCTTGACCCAGACTGTGTTTTTATGTTTCAATTTTTGCACTTTTTCTCAACCTTCTTCCATTAACCTGGGGCAATAGACTCTATACACCTCACCTATTTGACTTTGCAGCATAGAAACAGTGACATGCCCCTCCAGCTCACTTAATTATAAATCAGGGTGTTCAGCAAGGCTCAGGAAAAGATCAAAGATAAAAAAGGCAAAAGAGAAGGCTTCATGTCCAGATCATGCTCCTTATCTTCGAGACAAGTTGATGTCCTTTCAGGTATTTGTGAAAGCGAGAGAAAAATCGATGGGAATTAAGGTTAGAGGAGAGAACCAATCAGACCAGTGCAGGCTTATCACGTTTTGGGTACAAAGTGGCATTGCTTACCTTGGGACCGGAGCTTGTCTGGTGTGACACCAGCATTGTCTTCTGACTTCTACATTCAGGACTGAGTTGGGGTATACTGCTAGGGAGCGAGGGCAGGAGTAACCTGGGCCTGGCTTATGGGCTGCTGGAGGGAAGGCGAGCACGCTGTCAGAGCAGGGAGGGGACCCCAGGGTGTCTGCAGGACTGCCATGGCGACATTAAAGCCTAGATGTTTGCCACACCGTAGATAACAGTTTCCAAAAGGGAAAGGGGAGACAGAAGGAGCTCTTCCCCTAGGTAGTCTCAACTAGCATCATCTCTGACTTGAATGGAAGCCCCATGTCCACCTGCGATCCAACAGTCCTCCAGTGAACTCCCTGGGAGCTTCTCTCATGGAGGTTCATGGCCATGCTGGAGTCGGGGTGCAAATTCACACGCATTCACTCTGAGAAAGCAGGGGCGTCCCTGCTCTCCTTGTGTGGGCGGGTGGTGGAGACAGACCCGGGTCTTGTTGCTCCTGTGCACGTGGACAGGCTGGGGTGGAGAACTTGCGATGCCTCTGCGCATACTGAGCAGACCCCGGTGTTTCAGTGAACCCACGCTCAGCCAATGCACTGTGTGTGTAAGCAGGCAAAATGTGGGATGTTGACACTGTCAGAGAAGGAAAAAACGATGTCTGTCTGCATCGGGTCTGCTGTGTCCTCACCTGAAAATGTCATCCAACTGCCAAAAAGGTGTGATGTCAGTGACATAAATAAAAGGTGAAATAGAACTCTTCCCTGTGCTTGTTCTTTGCCAAGTTAGAAAGGTACTACATTTCCACATGGAGAGAAAAAATTGAGGGAAATCTGTGGGAGACATCTCCTAGAAAGATAATCCTCTTAACAAGTCTCAAAAAAATGTGTGTCCCTTAAACAACTTAGACCATCATCATCAGGGATTAAATGCTTACCTACCCCGGCGAACAGGAAGAAATGGAGGAGGAAGTAAACCAGGCAGAGTGTCCTCGTAGGTGGAAACTGAATCAGGGAGAGTATATATTTCTGGAACCTTGGAGTGGATTGCCTGGTATATCCAGGTGATTGAGAGCTATTCACTCTTGTTAATGCAGCAGCTTTCTTACATTCGAGCTTCTTCCTTTATTTTCTCCCTTAGTGTTTAATTTTTAAAATCAATAAACTCTGCATTCGGATAGATGAAATAGATGCAAAGGTGCACAGGCCGTATAGACGCAGCGACAGGCATGGACACATGAACTCACCGCTCAGCTCAGAAAACAGGAAGGATCAGGGGTAGCTTACTGACCGGAAGTGCAAAGGCTTTGGATCCGCTTTGAGTACCAAGTAGCCATAGCCAGGAGTTGAGTGACCAGAAGAGGCCTCCCGAAGGTGGAGGGATTGTCCCTCTGATTCTTCATGTCAGTCTCCCTCCATTTTTCACCCAAGTGGATTCTCTCCAAAGAGAAATGCTGATGTATTAGTCTCACCTGTGTGCAGGTAACCCTCCCTCTTGCCCACACCCAAAGTCTCTTCCAGTGGGGTGCTCAACTGGGGGCATCCATGGCCTTGGTTCTGGTTAAGCGGTGACTTGTCACGTAACATGGCGGCTCCCTGGCTCTGTGAGTACCTTCAACCTGACCCATTGGAAGGCTGGCCAGGGACTTCTGTGGATGCCAGGTGCAGATCTTCCTTGAACTAGACTGAGCCTTCTGATTCAATACCAGAAAATCCTTCCTAATTAACAGGATGAATGGGCATGTAGTGGTGATGGGGTGTTCATCTCTGTGAAAATCAACTTGGAAAATTTTGACATTTTTCGTAATCAAACATTGGAGGAAAATACCAGGTGATGATTTTTTGAAAGAAAAAAAAAAGAATCCTTATGTTGCTCTTTTTGTCTGAATTGATGCAAAGGAAAATGGCAAACTCAGCTATGTCATGAATAAATGGATATTATAAACCCCTGCCTAGTTGAAATATTTAGTACTAATTATACCAGGCTCTGTTTATGACTTGCTGTTACAATAGTAATTATTACTTTCCACCTATTAAGCCGTACAATGTGCCAGTCATCTGCAAGTTTACCTAATTGAATTCTGCAGTCACTCTGTGACTAAGTGTTGTCACTGGGATGAGCCAGGGAGATGTAGGGAGCTCAGGTGATTCGCACTGGGTCTTCAGACTCAGCAGGGACATAGGTTCTGAGACCAGATCCTGAGGTGAGTTTCCAAGTCCAGGTCCTGAGCCCAGATCTGACACTGACACTGGAATCCAGCATCTCTAACACTCCCTGCAAATGAAGCAGCGTGGACATTTTTCCACAGAGAAGTGTGAATAAGAGGCATGGGGGAGGGTGGATAAGACAGAGGGGGCACAATGAGATCTTTTTATCTCTCGTTGAATTCAATTTGCCAACTTCAGAACAGAAATACTCCCCAATTCTTCATCAGCGAGCTTTTTATCTGCCCAGGAAGACGGGAACCTTGGGGAACACGGCTGTCTCCGAGACCCACTCATCCCCAGGCTCTGGGGCTCACGGCCAGCAGGACACTACTTAGAAAGGGGGCAGCTGAGAGTCTAGCAGGTAACAACTCCAATCACACAGGGAGCAAGCCATGCAGCCCCCCACTGACCGCCAGCCAGCTTACTACACAAGCATCGGTTGGAAGGCCTCTTGGCAGAGCAGAGATGAGACCAGAGCACCGAGGGTTGAGGAGGACCTCGTAGTGACCCAGAGTCTCCCTCCCTCTCAGTTTCAGGACTTGCCTGTGACTGCAGCTCCAAGAGGTTCGAGTGATTACTGCAGATGTTAGGAGAGACATGGCCATTTAGCTTCATTGGCCTTGAGGCAGGGATCATTTTTCTCACTTCTAACTCAGTGGATACCATATTGGATCATTTAGACTGGGGCGGTTTGCCAGTACCTCTGCTATGTCCTGAAGTAGTCAAATTAAAACTATCTGTGTGCTGTTATCCTGCAGCGTCATTCAAACTCATATGTACAACGTGGTGGCACGTCTCCGTGATGTCTCCCGTAGGAGAGGGACTTGTCTAGAGCACTTCTGCTGTTTCTTGGAGTATACTTGGGTAATTGCCATTGCTTGGATAATAACATGGTATGATAATTAGTCTCTCTGACGCACGGCTTGTCCCTTAGATCCATTCTCTATGTTGTTGGCAAAGTAACCTTTTAAAACACAAGTCCTGCCCTGTGATCTCCCTGTTTAACATCGAAGGCTCTTGGATGTCGACACGACCATGTCCAGGCCCTCAGCCCACTGTCCTGGAGGGAGGGCACTCCTGCAATTTTGCTGCAGGACTTGATACCACTAACTGCATGTGGGAATTTCCATGGAGATTAATCAAAATGAAGTACAATTAAAAAGCAGTTCTTCAGCTCCACTGTCCCCATTTCATGTGCACTGTCCACGTGGGCTGTGGGGGGCTGTCAGGCTGTCACAGGTATGGCATATGGCAGGGATTGCTGGAAGTTCCAGTAGAACACACTGTTCTGTAGCCTCCTGTCTCCTCACTGTCCACCCTCTCTCTCAAACAATGTGAGCCACCTACGGTATCTAAATGGCCACAGGTGTTCCCAGCCCCTGAGTGGGCTCGCCCTGGTGCTTTGCTGGCAGTGCTGGCCCTACATCCCTGATCACAGCCTCTGCTCACTCCAGAAGACCCCTCTGAGACATTGCCTCTTGAGAACATCAACTCTGGATCCTGGGATTCCACTGAGTTCACTGCCTTCAAAACATCCTGTGCCCACTTGTTCCTTACCATGCAATGTGAAATTACCTGGTTTGTGCCTGACTGCCTGCATGACAGAGACTTGAGCGGAAAGATCGTGTTCTGTGGTGTTCTCTGGACACAAAGAACGACATGTGTGTGTAGGAAAACCTCATAACTGCTTGTTAAGTTCAGTCATTCGCGTGATGAGGCAAGGCAATCCTTTTGATTGGGTTGTCCAGTGTGCCCACATTGGCTTTTCAAGTTAATGTGACTCCCAGAGAGCCCTGTCCTCTTGCTGTGTCCTCTGGTCCTGCCCGGGCCTCAGCTTACCTGAAACATCGGGCCTCAGCCTTGTCCGTTTTGCTCTGGAGCAGACTCCCTTTCCCTTTGCCTGCTCGTGGGGCAGGTCTACAGAATGATTGAAGTTCAGGGGTGATCTAAGTTGAACACTTTTTCTAGAAATAAAAAGGTAAATCAATAGCTGAAGGCTTAGTCAGTATCATACCCTTGATAGAATGAACTAACCCATATTCAAGACATTATCTTTATTTGAATCTCTAATGGGTAGACTATCCACCAAAAAAAGAACTCATCTTTCTGTCTTTCCACCTTCCAGAGACATAAGCTGTTTGGGGCACACGAAGGCCCGAATTAATACTTGGAATTGTTCTTTGTTCTTTCCCTTTTGTGTTGAGATATCTGCCTGCCAGCAGGCGAAGGAGGTCTTCCACAACGCCACACCCGCTGCTTCTCCTCCCTCTCCCCCTCCAGCCTTCCGAAGAGATGGCAAGCTGTCCCATGCACTTAGGTCGGTTTGACTTGATGTGGAACCTAATATCCCAGCAATGCAGTTAAACATTTTGCATGTCAGTCTTTAAATTGCATCTAAATCTTTTGTTCTTTGACATTTAGCATCATTCTGTTCCAGTAAAGGTTGTTGCCGTTTTTTTTGCAATGACTTTCTGACCTGTCTTTAAATTCAGCACTCCAATCAGTCTCCACTGACGTCCAGAGAATAGTGACATATTGACTTTTACAAGAGATGAATCAGAAGGTGACAGAACATGAATAGATGGGACGTGGGCACTGAATTTTCCATATAAATGCAAGTGTCAACTAACCAAAGAAAAGCCTCCCTTTTTGCAGAGTCCGGTCAGGGCCTCTACCCTCAGAATCTACCTTTGAGGGTCCACCACACAGACCTGCTGTTCTGGTGGCAGTGTGGGTGTTCTTTACTTCTTCTTCTTTTTTGTAATATAACACTGAAGTTTACTCCTAACACTGACTTACCATAAATAGTAATGTAGTTGGAAATGTTTATCTTTTAAGTATCAGTCTCACCAGCTTCTAATTTCTTATGCTTCACCTGGGTTCTCTTTCTGTGCTCTGGAAGACCTTCAGGATCAATGACTTGTTGATATGACTTTAGGAACGTCAGTGTCAGCAGAATTTCTTGGTGTTCATTCTATGTCAGTCACCGTACTTCCAGATGAGTATCTCACATAGTTCTCTACATGAATTATGTGAAGGGAGTACTTTACTCCATTTATTCCCATTTTAGAGATAAGAAAACTAAGGCAAGAAAGGGTTTTAAGAGTTTTGTTCCAGGTCATGCGTCTTATAAAGCTTTCAAGCCCGACTTGTGTAATTATAAAGCTCACATTCTAACCAGAGTTTTCCCAGTTAATTCAAGTTCAGTCTTTTAAACTATAAGAAATGTATTTCTGTGTTAACAAAATTTAAGAATATTTCAACAATGAATATGAAGTCAAACTTTTGAAAGTTGTGTAGTAAAAATACCACATAAATATTAGCTAATATAAAACATTTACTTTTCATTTTATGCCTTTACCATATTTACTTATACACTCTTATATCTGTGAGAAGATTGTAATAACAGACAAACATTATGTAAAAGTAGATAACATTTTTTAAGATTGTGAGCTGATCATCTCCCATGCTGTCCCCTTCCTCTGGAGATGGACAGATTCCAGAGATCACTGGCTGAGGTCATCAGGTGCCAGCATTTGTATCTTGTTTTCCTTGTTTTATTCTCAAAAATGTGTGGGCATACAAAAATGTCCAGATTCTTGCCCAAAATCTCCAAATGTGAAAAAAATAGAGATAAGAACAAACTATCAGAAAAGAGAGGGCCGAAAGAAACATAAATATGTAAGATCGAAAAGTTTCCAAAAACCTAAATTAACACCCTCAGATAAGTAAGATAAGGCATTGTATTGCATGAGGATGAGAGAGAAAATATGAATGAGAGGATAAAATATAGTTCCTGTTGCATAAAATGTATAATCAAATAAAATTTAAGGTGGGAGGAGGTTGAATATAAGTATAATGGTTGAGGAGTTACTTAAAAGTGTAAAGTAAAAAGACAAAAGAATGAAAGATAGTCAAACAATTTGAGAAAGTTGAAAGACAAGTTCAAGGGATGTAATATTTGAATGATAGAAGTTATAGGAGAAATAAATGTCTTTTACTTAAAAAGTGGAAACGTACCAGAACTAAAGGACTGACTGGATTAATCACAGGTGAGTGCATATAATGAAATCTCAGAATTCCAGGAATAGAGGAAACATAAATATTTGCTACTGTGTACTGCATTTTTGTCCCACATTAAAGCAAACAGAGCAGTAAGTCACTTATTTTTGCAACAATGAACAGTAATTTTATAAGATGCAAAATTTCACTGAGAGTTTCATGTGTGGGTAACATAACTCTATTGGGGAGACTGAAATGGGATGGAAGTGGGCAGATTAATTTAAAACAGATAAATCTTTGCCTGTGAAATGGAGGATAAAAACACGGTGCATACAATGATAAATCAATAAATTGTAAAATAAACATGTTAGAAGGTTTTTATTTGTTAGAAATGTGAAGGTATAAATACAAATACGTATACGAACATAGACATATAGACATAAATTTAAAGAAATATAATTGACATGAATATACACATAGAGCCGTTGACCCAGATTAGACACAGATTTCAGACACAGACATCGATGTAGAATAGATTAGAATAAGCAGAGAGAAAGTACAAGGTATTCGCCTCCAAGGAAAAACTCTGTCAAGGGAAAGTTGGCAAGGAATTCTTGCTCTTTGCTTGTTTTGATATTTTTTACCACTAAAATCGTTCATTGCTTTGGCTTTTTCAAAGTACATGCGTGCATTACTTTCATCACGGAAAATTTACGTAAAATATGACCCTCTAAGAAGGAGTCAGTGGAAGGTTTGGCAGAAATTATAACTATGCAAACGTATTTGCCCCCCACCCCACCCTGCAGACGGCTAATCTGAGCATGCACTTGCTTTGACTGGTGGATGTTTTGGGACCAGCACGTGGCTCCCGCTCTCTTCCCCGTCATGACATCTAGCAACGCTCCAGACAGATTGCTCCATTAGCAAGTCCCAGAGTGAGTAGATATGTAGCAAGGATGTGATCTCTGTCATTTGCGGTTCGGGGATTTATTGCCCCAGACGAACTTGTTCTGACTAGTGCAGGAGAAAATAGGAGCCCGTCGTATATTAACTAAAACAGTGATGGGGGTGTGTGATGGTGAGGACATTATTAGTAATATTTGAGATTTTGTTATATAATTGCATGTCCTTTCTAGACATCATACCATTTCTTTTCTGGTATAAGGTATGCTGCAATGCCCCTGTACTTCTAGCAAATCCACACCTCTGGCACATAAAGAAACTATGTTAAGAGGCAATTTTTAAATTGAATCAGGTGCTTTCATTCCACACCCTCTGAGAGATCTATAGCCCTAATATGTGTGCATCCTAAAGCATTTCTCACAGGTCTCAGATTTCCAGGTAATTGCTTAATTTTTCTTTGTGTCTCAAGGTATTCGCTTCTGGAAAGTGTTAAAGTGATTCTGATATTCTCTTTTATCCTTGGCTTTATTACTGTCCAGCTTATCCATTTCACTAGTGTTTAATTAAATATGATTTGTCGTTTGGCATGGCATGGTGTTTTGATGCCATGTTCTCTACTAAATTCTAAGTTAAAGACAGGGACTGTATGTTCCTTTCCCGTTTCCAGCACAGTTTCTAGGCATAAAGCAGGCATTTGCTAAATGTTTGCTGATAGGTGATGTCTTATACTCCTCTGAGCACACAGAAATTCATGTTCGTTTACCCATAAAAGCCATCTCTACCTTAGTATGACCTCCTGTTGAATGATTCCTAGGTCAAATCATCCTTCTTTCCAGCTTGACTTTGCATCATCTGACTTCACCATTATGTAGTGGAGCCTGGGAATGGAGACCAGTTTTCACACAAGTCCACACAGAATGGAAACACTGAGACAATTTTCTGCAAGTGTTGAAGTATTGCATCCCAAGGCTAAATGTCAAAGATTTCTAGTTTTCCAGGGTTAAGCATTAGCTCAGCCTCCTTTCGCTTTATTCATTTATAGATTATAAAGTTATAGTGTTTAGAAAGAGCATTTAGTCCTGCACCTGATTTTGTGGGTGGGCAGCATGACTTGTCCAGGTTCACAGGGCATGACATGCACAGAAGACTTGAGCCAGTGTCCTCAGAATCCACTGAACACATGGGCAGAGGAATGGGGACCCTGTACCCACGCTCACCAGGGCCTGGGATGAGGTGGTCAGCATGATTCAATTTAGTTTAAGAATTATTAATTAAGGTCTCTATGAAATTTAAATTTCACAATAGCATGTTCAAAGGTGCTAGAGTATTTAACTTTATTAGCTCATTTTTCGATTTTGTCTTTATGGAACATTGTTACTTATCCAGAATTTCAGTATTTATCCCATGTATTTTTCTTCACTGTCACATTTTAATGAATCACATACCATTGCTAGTCTTGCTCACCTTTGAAAAAGGCGGGGGCGGGGGTAGGAACTATCTTGTATTCCTTTAATTAATCTCTTTCCTGAGATTCATTAGCTGGGAATTCTTCCCTGTTAGATCAATGGCAAAATAATCATCTGTAGTCATTTTGCCTTGAGCAAAAGTCTGAACAGCCCTCTTGGAAATGATCCCTTGTGCCCAGTGGGAACTTTTAGCAGTAGTTTTTTAATTGCACTTTCATTAGATAGTATGTTCCTGATCCCTGCTTTGATGGCCAGGACAGAGGCTTGAGCATATGTGGCATGGCAGTGTGCAGAACTAGTAGCAGACCTGCACAGCGGCTCAGCACTCTTCCCGCACAGGTTAATAATCAGAAGAATGTCAGCTCTTCAATAATTGAGCATGTTTTTAATTTTTAAACAGCCAGATCCTTCCAGTTGTTAAACTAATATTAAAGTAGGACTGAAGCAAACTGCTTACTGGCAACTGTCAACCTCACAAATGTCCCTGCAGTTAGTCTGGTGGAGGACAGTGGCCAGGCTCGGCCTGGCAGTGGCTTCTGATAACCACCACCAGAGACATGGTGGAGCCTCAGGTGCCATCACTGCCAAACCTAGACGTGAAACACTGCTGTATAACTAATGATCATTTTTCAACCTCACATGTTAGTTACTTTTCATTCTTTGTGGCTATTCAGTGCAGGGATACATTTCCTGAAATGAAAAACGAAACTAGAACAATGTTGTTAGAGTGTGTGTGAGGGGTCAGTTCACCTTTAACTAGTGTTCAGAGAACAGAGCAGGTCATCACTCAGCGAAAGTCGTCACCCCCAGCCGCCTTTATTGTCCGCCAGAACTGGGCGGGGTACCCCGTGGGCCTGGCAGTCTCACGGTGCTCCACTTCGCCTCAAAAAGTCTCGAGCGCCCCAGGGTTCTCAAGGGACTGGACACAAGGTGTGTGTGACAGCCAGCTGCCCCTCTCTCATGAAGAAGCTTGTCTACTTTTGCTGAAACTGACTCCTAATTGAATATAAATAAGAGCACTAAAAACATCTTCTGTTTCTTCCTAAAATACTTGTTCTTGACATTTCGGTTCTAAAGTCTGTATTTTTGAAAAGTCCAAGGTGACTTTTGAATCCACTTCACTTGATTCAGGCTCCACCTCTTCCACAAAAGAGCTTAGGTGACTGTCGTGTCACTAACATGTTCCAGATGGCCTTGAATTTTCTTATATAGTTTCTCTTTAATTTTGCGTGAGGGAGTTAAGATGATTATTTTGCTGTTAATGGACATTTTAAGCCAATCTTTGGAAAAACAATACATTGTAACAATACAAGTAAAGATAGATGCTTGGATGGCAGACCCAGAAAATCAGACTCAGTAAGTCTGGATTACCCATCTTATATCTACCTCTGTGTAGTCACATATAAGGATAGATAAACATGGATATATATGTATATATAGATATTTTTCAAACGATTCTATTTTCTACTACTGGTTGAAACCATTAGAGAGCTAATTGTCGAAGCTCATCTTTAAATGTGGTTTCTTAATCGTGACTAGGAAAACATAAGGCCATGAGACAGAGTTTTCACGAAAAGAATGAGATAGCAGAGACCTCGAATGCCATCATTAGAATCGGATAAGATTTACTCTGCTCCTCACATGACTGTTCTCCCTGGTCTCTGTCTCCATTAGGACATCTGGCTGTAAAGACTCATGTCCAACTGCCCTCTCAGGCAATCCTTGTGAATGCCATCGTGTTGCAGGACTCCCGCCCGCACAGACTGCCTTACACTTGCTCGGTCCTCGTATCTGAGACCTGTGTCCCGCATGCCTGGATTTGGCGTCTATGAAGTCTCAGACCTACTGCCTGAAATGATAGACGTTTTGTCTGAGGAAACGAATACCAAGTCCGTGCATATGATTTTGTTTCTTCCGCGAACCTGAAAATAATGTACTTAGGCTTGGGTACTCCTGGTAGGTAATCATAATGAAAATTTCCATGATGTCAGTGGCTGAGAAGCAAATATCTGGCATTTGTGGAGGTAGAATGGGGTACTTTTGATACAATACATTGTGGAGGACGTTTCTTCCGTTCAGTCTGTTATATGTTAAAATAGCAGACTGGTGTGTCACTGACTGTTTCCACATGGTCCCGAAGGCCCGTGGCCAGTGACTGGCTTTTTCTGTGATATGAGTTTGAATCCTGTGGGCCCAGGGTGTCTCTGCGGGCAGCGGGGACTCAGACCGTCACTGGCTTGTCGGGGGTGGCCTCTAAGGCCCATCTGTGTCTGTCCACGTTTAGTGCGGCCTTTTGTGAATCCAAACAGGAACCTCCAGGGCCGAGTGGAGAGATTTTGAGATCGCAGAGGAGAGAGGCATTCAGCTTCTGAATTCCAAACGAGGCTCTTGAAGCTCACTTTGGAGGAAATATTTATAAAACCAGTCTTTTAATATGCCAGATTCTGGTTCTCTGAAGAGCGTGGATAAACATCTCTGTACTGATGTCCACTGGAGCTCCTGCCTCACTGTGGGCAGCCTTTATTCTTCAAGATCCCACACTGAAATGTCAGGGCACTTGCGGGATATAAGGTAAGACAGACCATTCAAGTCTATATAACTTTGTAACCAGAGTGCTAATAAAAATAATAATAATCCTGACATAAGTATTAATATAGTTAAATCATGACTGACCTGGGCACCTAAAGTGATTTTTTCCCAGTTTGATCATTTTTTCTCCAAGGTAAATTTCATTAAAGGGATATACATTGCATCGAGACCCATTTTATCAGAATTTGCAGCATGTACTTCTGCATCGATTGGTTTTTTTCTAGATCTGGGGCAAAGATCTTTGCAAATTCAACGCATTACCATTTCAGCAGAGAAGCTGTGGAAGGCGTAGTGGTTCTTGAAGTCACCAAACCAGCCACTGTTTGCACTAAGGGAGACCACTTATGTAACATTTCCTATTTCCTGAAGATTTTCTCTTGTCATTCTGGGCAAGCATGTCCCAAATGGTTTCAAAATACTAACATGCTGGGAAGAGCAAACACAGACTCATGTGATTTCCACATTTACAGGCATTTTCTGTGCTGTGCCAGTTGTGTGTGATCTGGTTACATCAGAACGGTGTGGTGGAAATGATCCATACATAGTGCACATGTGTGTCAGAGACTGATGGATCAATATCTGTGGAAGAAAGGAGGTGACAGCAGCAGGACTGACTCCTGGGAGGGAGAAGTAGAGGAAAGTTGTGGGGAAGAGCTTCAGGCCAATTCATCTTGGAAGATGCTCCTGCAGAGCCAGGGGAGCTCCCAGTGAGTTCCCCGTGAAGAGAACCTTCCCTGAGCAGGAGGAGCAAACCCCAGCCCATGATGGTTCTGAGGATCCAGATGTTCCCCAGCAGAGGCGCTGTGAGTCACACTCCCTGGTCTCTGAGAAGGGAATCCTATTTTAGCAGCTTGGATTTTTTCAGTCTTTAGTAGAAAAGCTGCTCCCCCATGCTATCGCTACAGAGCTCCCCTGCCCAGGGGCCCAGGGCATCTGAAACAGGCTGAAGACTTGGGGTACTCAAGGGGTATTGGCTGGAAGGAAGTTGCCCCAGTCCCATAGACCCCCTTACCTTCACTCCTTGTGGACTGTCCCAGAGCTCTTAGCCTGTCTACACCATTCTCACACAGATTGGCCCCTGGAACGCACAGTTGCACCCACTCCTGTTTCTGAATCTGTGTGTATGTGGTGTGGTGAGTGACAGCTTCCTGTCACAAGTGGCTGAGCATCAGCTTGTGAAGCAGCACAGTTCTTTAGAGGGCATCCACCCCCCAGAAGATCACTGTGCTGTGGTCAAATTCATGAAACAGTAGTTCCGACCACCCTGGATGTGTTTCTCTCCAGAACCAAGTTCTTGCCCTTGGTGACCTTTGCAACTTGGTGAAGAAGTGCTGGTGCAGGTTCTGGACGGGGTCAGGCCCAAGACGTGGGTGGAGACGTGCCATGCCAGGAGCACTAACCACACCCACGGGCGCCACGCTGGGGAGCTACAGGGAAGAGGCAGAGGGCAGGACCCGCAACGGGTGGCCCCAGAGCTGGAGGGACTTGGTCTGTGGAACCTCCTGTCCTCACAGTCACAGATAAACATCATCAGAAAGTGTGGCATCCTTTCCCGAGACTGTGCCCTTCATGATCTCGTCTGGACTGCCTTCGGTGGTCAAGATGGCATTCTCAGTGTGCACCCTTACAGCACCCATCAGACACTCTGCAGTGTCGGGACAGACTATTATTGTACTTCTCTGCACATTGATGGTATTGATGTATATCTCATTGAGAATTTACGGCACTTGACTGCCTAAAAAATCTTCCGTTTAGCGGATAAATCAAACCTATTAACAAATACATTTACAAGAACTTTTCTTCTTATTTTGGGGTCATCAAGAGAGAAGCAAACCTAGAAACTACACTGTCAAAGACAGAAACCCCAACTACCTGCTTTTTAGGAAAAAGGAGGCTAGTATTTGTTGATGCTTTGTTTTTCATTATTGTTGTTGCTTCTGTCATCAATAATTAATATAAAACACGGAAGTTTTGAGACACTGAGATACCCGAAGTCAGTCAGTACCAGCTGTCATTCCAATCCCTGATTTAATTTTACCTTCATCCCCACTTTAGCATCAAATCCTGGGAATCTTCAGTTCAGACACCTTTGCAGGTGCTGCACATAACTAACCTTTCAATAAGATTAACTGCCAGACTGTGACATTTGATGTGTGTTCACGCAGGACTTTGTGAATTTTAAATGATTCTGCAGATGATGTTGAGATACAATAAAGCCTTAAGATGCCATTTAAGGACCAGCCACCAGCAAACATGAATTGCAGAAACTTTTAAAGATATAAGCATAAAAGAAATGAATGTGTGAAGGAGAGTCAAACACTTGGACATATTTCATGGGGCGCCTTCAGTGAATGGCTGTCCACAGATGGAAGGCTTTGTCATCATAACTAGGGTGCTCCTCATGCTGAACGCCTACAGGGGGAGGAAATGGTACATTAGTCTCCCCTTATCCCCTGAAAAAGTATAATGGCAGGTTGAGATGTTGAGATGAGTTTCTCTTGGAGGAGGTCACTGAGAAAACACGGCCACCAGCTCTGTGCCCATCCTTGGAATATACACTCCGTGGCTCTTTAGCAGTCAGTCACCAGAGCCCTTGCAGGAATGCAGACAGCAGCAGAATGAAAACTGTTGAGATTCTTGATTGAGTGCATGACTCCGCCCAGGGAGGGCATCTCTGGAACCAAGATTCTGATGGGTTCCTGAGATCTCCCTATCTTGATGCCACCACAGACAAGCCTCATGCATAAGTTCTTTGCTGATTCATCTGCCACCCACCAGTCTGGAGGGGTTGAACCCCAGGTCAAAAGCTGGAAGAAGAGCTGAGGTGGCAGAGAGGTGTCAGTGTCCACTGCTTTGCTACCAGGGCTGGCAGAAGGGGCAGAGGGAGGACAAGATGCTAAGGCTTAGTATGCCATTTGGCCAGGCTAGGAGGGTACACCTGTTAATGGTTCTCTGGGACAAACCAAGCGGGCACTCTTTTGGAAGTATTTTAGGCAGGTTTATTAATGTGGGCTCAGCAGGGGTCCTTTCCCCACAAAGGCTGAGCACAGGCTTCCAGTTAGAGCACACATGCAGGCTAGAGCAAACAGGAAAAGAGGGATGTAAATTAGGGGAGGGGGTTTCAAGTGCGGGAAGTTCTTTGTCTGCTGGCTGCTTTCCGGGGAGCTCAGATCACAGGATGTTTTTATGGCTTTGCTTCATGGCTGCTGGAAGAGGAGCAGGCCTTTTCCCCCACATTCCGACACAAGTGAGGTCCCAGCACTGGTGCCACAGTCTGAGTGAGATTGACAGGGACCCTTGGGGAGTGGGAGTGAGGAGGATTTGTATGATTGTCCATGAAAGTCTAAGTGTCCCTGTCACCCAACCCCTACTGCAAAGCTTCATGACAATAACCCCAACCAACAGTCTTCTCCTTAGGAAACACAGTGATTACAGTGACAGCATGAGAGTTCCTGAAGAGACTGGAGCTTTAGTCCAAGTTCTTGTAGCCTGTGTGTAAGATTGTCATACAAGACACAGCATTCAAAAGGTTAAGCAGAAGATTTCCTTAAGCAAACAAGAGAGATAGTCAAGGCCAAGTGGGTTGAGTGTCACTGAATATCAACCCTTTCTTGTCCAATCAGTGCATTATCTATGGGAAGTCTTTCCAAGAATTCCTCCCATCCCCATCCCAAAGGCACCTAATTGCCAATCAGTAGAGCTGGATTGGCAATGTTTCCTTTTGGGGGTTTATTTCTGACCCTTGGACCACTGCAGGAATGTAACAGGTTTTTGTTTGTTTTGTTTTGTTTTTAATGGGTGATTGTTGGTCTGGCCATTTACATTTACATGGTTATCCTTTGTTCCATTCTCTAGTCTCTTGCCCCATTCCCCTGAGCTATCCCACAGAACAATAGGACATGTACTAACCAGCCAATGGAGGATCCAGCAAAAGACCCAGGAGTCTACTCAGCGTGATCGGGGTAACTCTGGGATGCCAGGACAGTGACAAGTCTCTGGTCCAGCAGGAGACAGAGAAAATGGGCAGCATCACACACACCTGCTCTCAGGTAGCCCTGTGTGGACATTTATGATGATCCTTCCTAGACTGGGTGACTGCAACCTGCAGGGAGATATGACCCAGTAAAGGGCATCTCTCTGGGTATGTGAGCCCCTCTGTGAAGGAGACACAACTAATTCTGAGGGAGTTGGCAATGAAGCCACCTGTGCCCCTGTGTTTGAAGACTCTGGGTGGGTCTTTCACTGCAGGAATGAAAACCAGGACACTGTGGTCCACTCTCAGTGTCAGTTGGGTTAGCTTAAGGAGGGGCTAGAACAAAGAAAGGGGAAATGCCTCAGTAGACAAGACCCTGCAATGGTCAGATAAAACTGTAGGAAGGAGAATAGTGCATACATCCCTGCAGTTGGCCTGTGGTCAAAAATAAGAAGGCAGCCTGGACAAGTCAGTTCAAACTAGTTGGCTGCACAGGCAACCCAGAGTAACCTCTACCTCATTATAACAGACTTAACATAAAATTGTATATGGGCCATATTTAAGCTCGTTATAACAGGCTGAATTATGGGCAGTGAACATGTGTATTTGAGTTCCTGGAAAAGACAGGCTTTTACCTGGAAGTCTCCACTCAGAACTACCCCTGGTGCAGAGAAAAGCAGGGGCCATGGAGAAACCCCTCATAAATATGTAGAATAGAGATTGGTGTTCATTTGAGTCCCACCTGTTTCTCATCATCTTGAGGAGTGTGCTGTCTCTCTCTTGCTTGCTTCAATCCCATTTAACCTTTTGTCTGCTGTGTCTTGTGTGCTAATTTTACATTCTGAACACGGGAACGTGGATGGAGACTCCAGTCTCTTCCAGAGTTCTCCGACAAACCTAAGTACTACAGTAGCTAAGCAAAAGTAGTTGATCTCCTGGCTGCCAGTGTTACAAAGTAACCAGTGAGATCCGAGAGACTCACCACAGTTAAAGAGAATTTAAGAAGAGTTTATTAGCCCGCAGCTGCAAGAGGTGAGCACCACCCAAATCTAGCAGCCCTGTGCCCAAATAGTGCAGGGTATTCATAGCTTGGTTTTTCCGGGTGTGCCAGGGTATGTGCTAAGTAGTTTACAGAAGCAGAACTAGTGGTTATCGTAATTGTTTACATAGCAGAGGTCACACCCAAAATGTCTTAAGCTATCTGGTTGACATTTAACTTCTTCCTAGATCTCTGCAGATTAACAGAAACCCTTTTCCTCACTGGCAGGTACCTAGCATTCCAGGTGCCAAGGTTTTTGTTTCACTGCCAGAGGCACTGATTATCTAGAAAGAAAGTGGGATCTTTAGGGCTTTGTGATTTATGGAGTAACCCAGCAAAAATGATTTTTTTTAGTTCCTTGTTTCACCAGAACCCACTGAAAAATAATAGACCAACCTTAAAACTTGAGCAATACTTCATACCTGCCCACCCACACCTAAGGCCCCTCCAGCTCCAGCAGAGTTCTCAGGGATGCAGTCCAACTCAAGGTAACAACCCTGTCCTGGGGCCCCCCGGATGCAAACCAAGATTGCCTGAAGGTGAAGGATATTGGGGTGATCAGAAACCCCCTTATGATTTCACTCTTCAGTGGTCCCACAATAAAGGAGAAGTGACAGAGTCGGTTGATACCAGAGCTGAATGTGGTCTTAGTAACCCTCAGAAGACTTCTGGCCATTCAGAACCATGAATGGATTGGAGGCAAACAGTGGTGTTTAGGAAAGTCCTTTCAGGACTGCAAGTAAAATGAGGATTTTCTCTCTCCAAGACTGGATAACATGGTGGGTTTTGATATCCTACAAGGTCAAATTCAGCAAAGCTCTATCTGTGAATTCTGCCTCTGGGTTAGAATAATCAAGTCTTAGCGCTGTGGGAAATACCAGTAAATTTCCACCCCTATAAAGGATGTCTATCAAACCAAATAAATTGCCCCAAGTATAAGGAAATGGGAGACAAGTCCCAGCCCTGTGGGAGTGGGTGTTGTAAGCCCTGCCCATGGAGACAGAAAAAGTTCAAAAATATCAACAGTCAAACCAATGAATCACCAAAAAAAAAAAAAAAAAAATCCTTAGGATACTTTCATTGGGCACAAACCAAAAAGATTATTTGAAAACCCAGAGCCCTCAAACCAAACATAAAATGAGGTTCAAGGGAGCATTGTCACCAAGCAGCTAATAGACCTGTGATCCCACAGTGATTGGTTATGTTTGAATTTTCTTAAGTGATAGGAAATTGGTTAATGGTTACCTTACGTTCATTTTGGGAAACTGTTTAAGTTTGCTTTTGATTTCCAGAGGTATAAGCAAGAAATGATGCAGGTTGGATTAGTCTGGCAAAATTAGCTAAAATAAGCATTGTTTACGTGACTAAATTGTTTTTTTCTTCCCACCTGTTGGTGATCCTTTCAGTAGTCTGGGAGTTTGGCTAACCAGTCTCAGATTATTCTCCTGACCACTGTTAAGGGCAGGTGAAAGAATCACGTTTTCCTTTAGTTGAGTCATCACACTAGACTACACTTGGTCCTGATCATTGACGTGAAGTGAAGAGTATTGATTTCATCTAGTTGTATGACTCTGATGGATGCCCTTGGTATTTAAAGCCCTTGAGAGTATACACACTAGAGAGGTTAATATGGTGACTCCAGGGAGAATAGCCAAGGACTGAAAATTTCCTTAGAGAAGAGATTCACAGATTCAAATTCCAAGATTTAACCAATTAAGTCAAGTGGATTATAATCAAATTCAAACTTTACTTTTCTAGTTTACTTACCTTTTTTTGATAAAGCATAACTCAATTTCCATTTTTTAAGTTATTTATATGGACACAAGGTTATATATTAGCAGCCAGCTAATATATACTTAGGACAAGATGAACCTGGGGATGTTTTATTTAAGGAGGCAGTGCTTCACATGAACTCCCACCTAAGTTAGGCTTCTATATGATATGAATATTCAGGATATTTAATGAGAGTCATTTTTATGGAAACAAAACTAAAGGTTAATAGTACAAACAAATGATAAATTCAGTTTCTGAGTTTGGAGACTAGCCAGTTGAGATTTTCCTAGACTGGAGTTGGAAGCATTTCTGATGATGGAACAGGATGGTAGTTTCAATCTGATGGATTTTCCTCGTTTGCAGTTTGGGTATCATTGATGATGGTGTAAAGTGTTCTGTTGAACTTTCATGAGTGTCCCCTACAGGAGCGGGCATGGAGCCTATCTATACATAGTTCTTTGAAAATTGAAGCAGCCCAGTTTTACTAACATCTGCTAAGGATAATTTTAAGCACAAGAAATATTTTCATAAGACACAGAACCTTCATTTCCTAGGCAAATCGCAATAAATGGAAGGAGAAATCATTTATAAACTTCTACTAAAATCAAAGTAATAAGTGTTGTATCCTTTTGACAGAGCAAACTGAATTCTAAATTTGCACCAGTCAGTGTTCCTTTGATAGTAAAACTAATTTTTAACTTAATTCACCCCAATCTTTGTCAGCTTGATGACCAAACATAAAATTTCAACCCTATATTTGACTAAGTTCCATTTTTCTCATGTATACTGTGTGTGTCAAATGAAGCGTTTCTATAGTAGACTAAACACTCTATGTAGTACTTGTTTATGGCATATTTTAGCAATAATAACTACTAGAATATTATTGATATGTGTTTTTGAAATATACAGCTACATTTTTAAGCTTGTTCTCATGTAATATTTCCTAGTGAACACTTCTTGGAACAAATAATGACTTTTATTCTTTTTGATAGTGATTGACTGTAACCTTTGTGAGTTAACTGTTATAAATTGTCATAGGAATTGAAAGAAAAACTTAAGATAATAACTCCTTTATTATGATCCAAAAGACATTATTTATAATATAGGGGCAAAAAGCCAAGAGTAGATAACAATTGATATGAAAAATTATTTAGATAGTTCTTGTATGTCCATTTGGTTTTAGAGTGAAGTGATTTCATTGAATAAATTGATAAGCATGCCATCTTATTCTAAATTCTGATACAACTTATAAGATAGGGACTTTGAAATTTTGATAGAGGTCACTTGTGAACCCTTCTGAGATTGACATATCAAGGTGGAAATTTTAGACCACCACTTCATTGTTTTCCATAGGTTTCTGTTTATTCAACATTTTATTTTCCTTGTAGGTGTTAGATATTTTTTAGTTTTCTAGAAAGTTGTATGTTTATCCTAGATGTTAAATTGAGTATATACAATTGTATACAATGACTCACAGTATCAAATATGTTAAATCGATACCTTGCTCTCTTCCCTTTTTTCACTCTGCACAATATCTGCACATGCTTTCTTTTTCCTTGCTTAGTCAGTGTTCATGATAATATAATATATACTGTCACTTTGATTTTTTGTTATCGTAAGCTTTGACATTAACTTTCGATTTTATTGATTTTTAATATGTTCTAAAACTAATTTTTATTGTTCTGTATTCTTGTTTCTGCTTGTTTTCTTCCCTTTTCTTTCTCGTTTAATGAATTTCATAACTGAAAATTAAAAGTTTCATACTTTTTCTGTAAAGTGTGTTCCAAGGTGTTATTAGCACTTACAAGTACTAATTGAATCACATCCATCATTTCTTTACTCAATCTGAAATAGGTTATGTTTTCTCTCCTACTCTAAGCATTCTTTAAAATTGTAATAAAAAAAAAAGTTCGTATCTAATTTTGACTATATTTTGTTGTTTCTAATTTTATTGCAATATGATATAATTACACAGTCAGTGGGAGATACTTTCATTTCTGAGTTTTTGGAATATATTGTCTTCATTGTCTAATAAATGCCTGACATTTTGGTGAATGGATCATAAGTATTCGAAACATGTGGTTTCTCTCTTATGTAGTGAGCTGTCTGTCTGTCTGTCTACCAACAAAGAGTGACTCCACATGGGTGATGGCATAGTCATTTTAGTCATTCCTTCTCTGCCTAGATCTCTTTTTTCTTATCAGACTGTCAGTGGAGTTCTTAAATATTAAGCTGTGATTATTGACTTTGTCTTTCTCAATACTTACAGTTTTATCTGTTTGGGGAGATATTGAGAGGTGTACTAATGTGCTGAGCCAGTTCATAGTGTTTCACCAGAACCAACTGCTAATTTCCATGAATTTTGTAAAAAACAAAGGTAAGTATTCAAAATTCTACTTCTTAAGTATTTGAATTTAAAAAAGAAAAAAGACACTTTTGCAGTACATGAAACTGGCAGATGCCATGTTATGCAAATGATTTACTGAGCATTCCCAATAATAGAGCAGCTAACCCAAGGGACCTCTGGGGTGAAGCAGTGGACACTCACCAGCAGCCCTAGGTGGAGACAGCTATTCATGTTAGTGAATCTCTCCTTGAGAAAGCCAGCTAAAATAAACCACTAGACTATAAGACAATGAGTTTGGATTCTTAAAAACATCAACTTCATGGAAAATAGAGAACAGTTCTCAACTGAAAGAATGAATGAGATGTGATAAACAAACTTACTTGATTGCCTCACCATAAAAAAAAGAAGAAAAGAAATAAAAAGGACTTATGATTAGCTTGAGGGGACTCCCCTTGATTAAAGCTAATATAGATGATAATTGATCCAGGTGGTGACCATGTTTAAATCCTAAAATCCTGAATGTAAAGTTTTTGAAGAGCAAAGTACTTACTTGATGTCAAAATATCATTTGATGAATTGCATTTGATGACAAGCTCTATTCCTGATACTGTCTTTGTATCGGTATGAGTGAAACATTAAATGAGCGCTTCCCAATACTCAGTGACAACACTGAGAGCTTGAAATCAGCCTTGATGGAATTTTTACACCATAAAATTAGCAAATGCTGCAAATCAGGGCTTGATTTATTATTCTGTTGACTGTCCAGCCATACGTGCAGACTGCACATTGGGTAATACCTTTCTATCAACTTTGCATGTACTGGATGTCATCATGATATTTTGACTCTGCAGGAGTAGCTCCTTCATTGGGGAAAAATACAGACTGGATTACTTTGTGTAAAGTGGGATGATGTTTGCAACTTTGTAGTGAGTCATTTGGCACACATTCGTTTGTTCCTCCATCCCTCTCATCTTCTCCCTTCCCTCTCTCTCCCTCACCTTTCCCTCTCTCTCCCTCTCCCATTCCCCAGTTCTCTCTTCCAAGTGTGATAGCTGCCTCTTAAAGGAGAGCATTGCCAGCCCAGGATTATCTGCTGTCTTTTTTTCACACTTAAAAGTTTCCCCAGATATCACTCCTTCCAAAAACTTTTCAAGTTTCATTCTCCATCAATCGTCTTCCTCTCCCTGCTCTTGCTACCGCTAACTCTTGGAGATGACATCACCATTATAGATTATTTTGCCTGTTCTTTGATTTCACATTAGTGGACTAATGCAGTGTGTCCTGGCTTGTGTCGCTTCTTTCACGCAAAATGTTTTTGATATTTATTTATGGTGGTTAATTCATGAATATATTGCTCATTTTTTATTTTGTTAAGTGGTATTCTATTATGTTAATATAACACACTTTAATCCATTATCCTACTACTAGACATATGAATCGAGTTTTTAATTATGGTAAGTAATCTGTTACGAATACTTTCTTGTAAGTCCTTTTGTTAGCAATTATTTTAATTTATCATAGCTAGCTACCTCAGAGTAGATTTTTTTTTCTGGGTCATGGGATAGAAAAGATTGTGCCTCCCATTTTAAGAAGCGATGGAGCAATATTTTGTCCCTGCAGAGAATTTCTGCTTCTCTGCAGACTCCCCAGATCTTATGTCAGTCTTTTGATTTTGGTCTTTCCAAAGCTCATGAAGTAGTAACTCTGTGCCTTCATGTGACAGGTCACTGCTGACTAACGGTTTATCTTTTCCTTGTCATGTTTTGCCTTTTGGATATTCATGTATCTTCCTTTTTGAAATGTCCAAGTTATTTTCATGTTTTTAAATTGGTTTAATGCTCTTTTTGTTGCTGATTTGAAGAAATTTAATAAAATGTATGATTTTTCCTTTGTCACACAGATGAACTCCTGGAGTGGAGTCCTTTGTTAGGAATTTCCCCCAGCGTGGGACTTGCCTGTTCATTTTTGTCACTATGGCTTTAGATGAACATGTCCTATGTGCTTAGGATGTGTCCCCAATGGTGTGTAATTAGACTTCATTTGTAATTTCTGCATCTCAGACCCAAGCCCAACATTTCTCTGCAAGTTGGTTCCTCCTCATTTCCCAACCCAGGGATTAGCATTAGAAATCAAGTTCTAGAAATGAAATATCCTTATTTTTATGGAAATTTTATTTCATCTAGACTTTTATGTGTAAAAACTTAGGAAATGTTTATATTTTAAAATTATGAATTTTTACTAGCATTTCAAATTCAATTCCAACAACATAGAATTTTTCCTCCTTTCCCCCTAATGTTGAAAACACTGGTTCCAAAGTCTAGTATTCTATTTTTTTCATTTGCTGTACCACTTATTTCATACAAAATCATTTCAAAATGAATATATTTATTTCGTTTGCTAAAAATAAGCCACATAAATAAAGCTGAAATTTTCTCTTCAAAAAACCTTAAGGCTGTATTCTGATTAATTGTAACTTGAAATATTCTTTTCCGTGTGTGTGTGTGTGTGTGTGTGTGTGTGTGTGTGTGTGTGTGTATTCATTTGCTTTTATTTGTATTCAATTTTAGGACTTCCTTTTTTGCATTTGTCTTGATTTTTAAATACTTCATATATTTTCATGATACTGAAGTCAACACAAAATAAAAAAGGCAGAACCTGGGGAGCGTTTCCATACCTGGTGTCTCTATATTGTCATCATTACCCCACGTAAAGTAGCTATTCTTTTTTGTGTTACTATTTCTGTTTCCTTATAAAATAAGAAATAAATAAACTTAGCTGCACTTACATATGTAGAAGATACATGATTTTATATGTATGTATATGCATATATGGATGAACATGATAGGTAAGCAGGTAGCTAGATGGATGGATGGATGTCTTTTTATTTTCCTCTCTCTTCTCCCCAAAAGATACTGTGCCCTCCTTTGCACTTCACTCCTGCTGTGTCATGGATACGTTTAATGTGATATGATGGGAATCACCCTTCTTCTGTTCCCCCTGACTTTTTTCGCTTCAGTGTCACAGTTCACTACTGAGTGGGTATTCTTTGAATGGAAGCAAAGAATGAAGAGAGATGTAGTAACAGTGAAATTAGTAAATCTTACGTATTAATTCCAATAATGAGGGATTATCTAATCCTAGTGTTCTCTCTCTCTCCCCACCCCTCCCAGTTTTTAGTGTTGATTAACTTATGATATTTATTTGTTTTCTCTTTACCGATCATATGAGTGCTATAATATGATGTCTGTCCTCCTTCTGGCTTATCTCATTAAGCATAATTCTCTGCAAGTCCATCCATGTTGTTGCAAATGGCAGATCTCTCCCTTTTTGTTTTTGTTTTTATTTATCTGGGAATTAGTGCTCAAATTTAAGTAATTTTCTGTAGAAAATAACTATTGGATACATCTTTGATTAATTTGCAGTTTCTTATAATGATTAATCACCAGTAGTCTCCAATTCTGGCTGTGCATAGGCATCACTTCCAGTGATTTCTGAATTTGATTATAATTCCCAAGTCTCCTTCCAGACAGAATTGGCTTCTCTGAGTTCAGCAGCTCAGCTGCATGTATGTGGTGAGGACATGATGTAAACACATGTGTCCCTCATTACCCACTGGTAAGCTTCAGCATCCACCTCACTTTTAGGAATGACCTGCACTGGAGCCTGCTATCACTAACCGCATGAAATCCCGAGGATTCAGGTCTTGGGACAAAAGGTGAAAAGCCAAAGAGCATGTTGCGGGTTGTGCAGTACCTGCCAGGCTGGGTACGCGTTGGCACCCCGACCCTTGCCAGGATGCTGACGCCCCCTGGGACCGTGCATGCAGGCTTGTATCAAAGCCTGTTCTGACTCTGTGACTGTGTTTAAGGTTTTGCATTCCCTGGTGGGAGTTCTAGCTTATTGGGGGTCTGAGAATGTCCCTGTCTTGCTCACACATGCCACTCGCTGCTTCCCTTGCAATACTGCAGTTGAGGTCTCTGGGTCTCTGCTTGAGTGACAGAACCTGAAGAGCAGTGATAGCAGTGGCAGGGAGACCTTCCCTGGATCGCGATGTGGTCTTTTCTAGGAATCCTGCAAGCAGAGAGAAGCAGGACGAAAGTGATGATTTTAAAATTCATTCCCAAAGACGGCAGACTTGTGGTCCAAGGCTTCCAGGAGGAAACGGGAGGATGCACCCAACTCCCCTTGGATGGCTCCCTGGGACACCCCCAACCATCCTGGAGAAGGCTGCTTAGCAGGCTATACCAGGATACCTCCTCTGTGGCCTGGTGACTGGCCCTCCACCCTGCCAGTTTCAGACACCAGCGGCCACACGTGGCCATAGCTGCTGCCCAGTTACAAAAAATAAGATGGTAGCAGTGTGACATTTCAAGCTGTTTTGTACTGAAGTAATTTTTTATGCAACAGGAGAAAACTACAAGAGATGGTTACCAGATTTTTAATATGCGACGAGACTGTCAGCTAGGAAAAAGGGAAAAAATATGTAAACAAAATTGTAGCAAATGAGACTATAGCATTAAATAAAGTTAAATGACCCTTTGAGGGTGGATATTTTATTCACGCCAGAATATATTAGAAAGGTCTGTTATCAATTATTCTCTAGATAAGCTGCTTTCGAGTTTACAGAAATGACTGTGACCTATTTGTGGCATTGAATTCACACTGTGGCCCAGTGAGGTTCCTGTTCCCAGTTCAGAGACCAGGAGAGCAGTGTCCTTTATGTGTAAAGGGACAGTTGTGTAAACTGTCCACAGTGCCTCTGCTGCTTGGACGGGGGGTGCCCGCCTTCCAGTGGCTGGTATCTCCATCGTCCCCTCTCACACCCTCCACACTACGCACACGACAGGTCTGGATGGCTCTTCACTGGGGCTGTACTCTGTGGTTGCTTTTTTGTTTCCTTTGTTTTTTTAAGGGAAGGTGCAGCAGGAATGAAGGCAAGCAGGCAGGCAGGCAGGAAGAGAGAGGAAGAAGCACGTACTGACTTTTTATTTAGTCGTTCATCTTGGTTGCTTCTCCAGGCCTGGGTCTTGAAGCAGGGACTGGGGGAGGTATGTGGACTGTGCCCAGTGAACTAAATCTTTCGGCCACCAGGGCACCTCGCGTGTGCATTTTTGGATGTTTGCAACATGTGGCGTACCAGCATCACTCTCCCCGCAGTGTGGCAGTCATCCAAGTGTCATCAAAACATCTGCAGATCTGCCATTGTCCCCAAGAGACAAAACATCCCCAGTTAAGAACTGTGGCTTCACAAGTTTTCTAACACGCGATTTATTAAATATGAATGAGCAAGAGGTGTCCTAGTGGAAGTCATTAACCAAACGGAATGTAATCTGAGTTCGAAAAGCTAACTGAAGAGAAACCTCTGTTCTGATGACTGCAAGCAGCAGGCTTCCTTGCCGGGCTTCTGATGACTCAGTCCTGGAACTGAAAATCATCGTTCAAGGTGTGGGAGCAGCAAGGCCAGTGTGATTAAAGAAAGGTCTAAGTTGAGTGGAAGTAAATTTGGTGTTTTTCATTTTAGAGGAGTGTATAAAGGAAATTAAGTCTTTATTGTTTTATTAACTTTCCTGTGCTTACAAATGAAACCTCAATATTTCTAAGATTAATGTGAAGAAATGGTTATTTAACCAGTTTCAAAATTGTATTTGTGGTTTTACTGAGATAATGTACTGTTATACAATTAAGATTAAATCCTTCCTATCAGATTTTTATTACATATTAAAAAAAACAGTATAGAGATCAATATAAAGATAGTAATGTAGTTTCTTGCTTTTCTCTGTGCTGCTCTGACCCCAGGCCAAATGCTGTTTCTCTTTTTTTTAATTTTACTAAGGAAATAATTTAAAGGATAGAGCATCACAAAACAAACAAAACACTCACTCCTGAATGCCCTCCTCCCTTGCTACCACCCTAAAGTTGATCCCCACTGGTACCACCATTGTGTTATCTAAGCCCACTGTTTTCATTTTGTTTTATCTGTTCATTTTCTCTGCTTCCTTATATTTCATATATAAGTGAAATAATCTTATTTGTCCTCTCTCTGACTTACTTCACTTAGCATAATCTCCTAAAGTTCTTTTTATTTTGCTGTAAGTGACAAAAATTTCTTTTTTTTAAAGCTTAGTAGTATCCCTTGTGTGTGTGTGTGTGTGTGTGTGTGCCCATGTGTGCGTGTGTGTGCATCACATCATCTTTATCCATTTGTCCAACAGTAGGCACTTCGGTTGCTTCCATTCCTTGTTATTGTAAATCACCTTGCACTGAACTCAGGTGTGCTTATCTCTTCAAGTTAACAATTTCATGTTCTTTGGTTAGATAACCAGGAAGAGGGGTTACTGGGTCATGGGGTAGTTCTATTTTAAGATTTTTTTGAGGAATCTCCATAGTATTTTCTGAAGTGGCTACACCAATTTGCAATCCCACCCATAGTGTAGGAGGGTTCCATAGTCTTGCCATCCCGTTTCTAGTCATTTGAATAGAGGCCATCCTCACCTGTGTAAGGTACTATCTCATTGTAGTTGTGGTTTGCATTTCTATAATGAGAGGATGATTTTTTTTCATGTACCTGTTGGCCATCTGTGTATCCTCTGTTATGAAAAGGTGTCCATTCAGATCTTCTGCTCATTTTTTTTATTGGGTTCTTGTTTTTTGTTTTTGTTTTTATTATTGAGTTGCATAAGTTCTTTATGTACTTTAGACATCAGTCTTTTATTAAATGTATCATGTGCAGTTATCTTCTCCCCTACAGTAGGATGTCTTTTCATACCGATAGCTTCTTTCACTGTGCAAAAGCTTCTTGATATAGTCCCATTTATTTATTTTTTTCCTTTGCTCCCCTTGCCTTCGGGGTTGAATCCCCAAGGAAGTCTTTAAGGCTAATGACCTGGGATCTATTGACTTATGTTTTCCTCTATATATTTTACAGTTTGGGATCTTACATCCAAATATTTAATCCACTTTGAGTTTATTTTGTGTAGGGAGCTAGAGAGTAATCCAGTTACATTTTTTTGTATGTGATTGTCCAGTTTTCCCAAAGCCTTTTATTAGATTTTCCTTTCTCCATGTGTGGTGCTGAACCCTTTGTCACAGATCAACCATCATCCGTGAGGTTTGTCAAGTCTGCGGTAGAAGCAAAGTCAGCAGCACCACACATCTTTGCTAATTGTTCTCTCAGTGACAGTGTACCAGCATTTTTCCCAATTTATTTTACTATTCTTTTTTCTTGTTCTGTCTATTGGAGGGGAGGGTTGTTTTCCTGATTAAACAGTTTCTGTAGAAAATGATGAGCAAAGTATTGTCCTTTATCTTGTTAGCAATCCAAGATGAGAGATTTAGGAAAATGTATCAGGGATGCCACCTGGAGTAATCTGAATTGAATCTTAGTGAAAAATTTTAACTGATTTTATCCCCCATTCTACTTGCATGATAATTAGAGTTTGTATAATATGTTGACTTTTGTAAGGCACTGCCAGATAGTGGAATAATTGCTATCAGATGTAAACCCACAATTGTATTGTAATAAGATATTTGTTATGAATATTATACAAATGCTTGTTGACTATAAAACTGCTTTAAATGAGTTGAATGATCATTTTATAAGAAAGACAGATTCATTTAATTTGAGCCCTGCTTGGGGAAAGTCAATACAGAGATTGCCAATATAAGCAATTACATGTTAAATGGAATTTGTACAGTACATTTGAGTGTAGATCTTGCTTTTCATTTTTTTTGCATAATTGCAAATGATTACATTCCAATGAGGCAATCCCAGTACAAGCCATGGAAAATATCAGTGCTTCTCATAGCTGACATGCTTGAGTGAAATTTTGAAGTTGAAAGTATTGGAGAGTAATAATAGAACTAAGGGGTAAGGAATATAGCTAGGGATCTGTCCCATGTTTTCAGCCTGCATGGGATCATGTTTAGAGGTGAAGTTAATGTTTCTGTTAAAGAAGAAAATTTTCACCTCAGTGATGTATAATCATTTCATTCCTCTTAGGGAATTCTTTTATGCCTTGAATCACTATTATCACATTTTCTTCTTCCTACCTTCCTTTTGATAAAAGTGGGAATATGTATCATCTAGTTCATCTTTAGAGAACTGCTAGACAACTGATACATCCTTTAATATCTAGAGTAAGTTAATTAAATTCCATAACTTTCAATTTGTCAGAAGTCACAAATTAATATTCAGTGTTTACCTGAATTCTAATTTCATTCATTCAGTGTTAACGAGTATTGACTCTATACCAGCTCTATAATAGATCCTAATTCGTAAAGTGTACAAAAATATTTGAAAAGCAAGTTAAATCTATTGAACTCTAAGATTATAAGATACGCTTTCCATTGGCAGAGTTTCTGCAGCTTCAGAAACAAATATATGCAAATATATAACAGATTTGTGGTTTTAACCAGCTCCCTGGTAGATATGATACCCAGACTTTTACTAACTCCTTTTCAATCCATATTCTCAGATGAGAAGACAGGCTGAGACAAACTAAAATGAAGATTCATTCTCTTCTGTAGCACTGGAAATTAGGTTCAAAAGGTCAAAGGTATGTTTTCAAACCTTTTCCTATTGTTGTTTTTTCAGTTCACAAATGGAAAAATAGCACTGCATTCCATTCTCCTTTGTAAATGCAAACAGAGTAAAACCTTGTCTAGGAGTTTATTGTTCTGCAATAGCTGGAAAAGTTTTGAAGGTTGTGAGTTCAAGGAAAGAACTAAATCATAGAGTCCTTTAAATAACAACAGGTGTCTAGGAATGTAAACTCCCCTTATTTCCTGAACTCTTGTTGACTTCTGTCTGATCATCTACAAATGGTATTTGTATGGAAAGAGCTGATTAGGTCAAAGGACCCTGAAGAGTTTACTTATCCTTTTGATATAAATTGCACAAGAGATCTGGAACTGATTTACATTATCACCATAGTAACTAGAGTTGATAATTTTATATTTAGGTTTGTGGTTGAATTGCCTACAATAAATTTGAAACCAAAATGCTGCTAGTAGAAAAACAAAGATATATTTTTCTCAAATCCTAAGAAGTTGGTCATCTGGTGTAATGTTTGTGAAAAGGGCAAGAGAGAGTGAGGAGGTGTTATGTGATTTTCCTTTTAAGAGGAAATTGCCAGAAATATGTATTCTAAGTCAATTCTGAAATGCTACAAATAGACCATTGTTCTAAAGGAGATAAATATGTATTTGACCTGAAATATAGACGAACATTATTCTGCTGGTTTTAACTTTTTTTATCTGTAAAAGCTGCTAATGCCATTGGCATCCACTTGTGTTCTTTTATCTGTCACCCCCATCCCAAGGAAACTGTTTTAGTCTCTTTGTCCTACACAGAATAAACAGGATGATCTGTGGTAGTTCCCAATTCCCCAGATCAGTGTAAGCAGATGATTCAAATATAAGTCAGATACCTCAGCCTAGTAACAAGTTGCCTGGTAGACTATTTGTTCAAGGACGCTTCCTGACTTAGGATGGTTCCATATGTGATTTCTCAGCTTTACAACAATGTGAGATCAATGCCGCATTCAGCAAAACCGTTCTTTGAATGTGGATCTCTCCTGGGTTAGCCTCCTGTGGTAGGATACCCTCTCACAATGCTGGTGAGCCCCAAGATCAGAGGGGACAGTAGACCCTGCTGCACACCCAGTGCATGTGTGTTGCACAGTTTCGTGTTTATGCATATTCCATCATGGGCATGGAATACCGTCTGTATCTGAGATATTCAACACTTAATTATAAAATAGCCTTCATAAGAGATGATTTTAGCCAAATTCACACTAAGGTGAGTGTTCTGTGTGTGTTTAATAAGGTAGACTAGGCTATGTATGAGATTGGTAGTGAGACAGGAGACAAAAGAAAACAAAAAACCAAAAGTTGTCACTTTGCAGCCAAGCATGAAAAACTGCAGTTTGAAACAAGACCAAATGTTGTTCAGCCCCTCCTGTTTATCAGTCAAGGACAGACCCTCCTGTTAAGACATCCCAACTCCCTACCCTGTTATCAACAGCACCCAGGTGGCCTTATCATGATTCCACCCCCACCCCTGCTGTGCTTGCCAGAAACTTCCCCTTAAGAACCTCTTTCCCTCAGCATAGGGGATTGCTCTACCCTCTTCTCTGAAAGGAACTTTCCCGGACTGCACTTGGGACACTGGAGTCTCGCTTAGAGCCCATCTGGCTCCCATATCTCTGCCTCTTATTTTCGAACTGGCTTACAGGTAGGTTAGGTGTATTGATGAATTTATATACTTAGAACATTTTCAAGTTATGTTGGCTTTGTCAGGACTTAACCCCATTGTAAGTTCAGGAGGATCACATTGGATAGTTCAACTCGTTAATCTCACTCTTAATATGTGGCATACGGCCAATGACATGGAGGAATTAGAAGCTGACTAACTGTAGAGACTATGAAACAATAAGACTATATTTTAATTCTAAAAGTGCTCTACTAAGGAAGTTTAGAGATGCAGAAAAAAATACAAGGTTATTCCTGGATTAGTATGTACTCCAGTAAATTATTGCAAGAGATCCAAGATTCCAGTAGGTTTCATTTTGATATATTCGGGTGGTAGAATGCATATATGCATTCATCATACTGCATATTTGTAAAAATAGGTCATGACTTGAAAATATGCTCACGGCATAATAAATGAAAGCAGGAAACACAATCAGGTCCAACATTTAAAAAATAAAACTTTAGTGTGGACATATTTGTGTGCACCTTTAAATCCAGTTCTTTCTTGAAAATATTATATATGTGTGTATATACATGCACACACACACACCCCAAAGTGTTATCTGTAGTTCATATGAATTCAGGTGAGTTTTCTCTTTTGTTTTTGAGTATTATTACCCTTGCTAAAGTTATCATAGAATGTTTTAAAATAGATTGAGTCATTAACAAGATGGAGGTCAATGGAGGTGTCTCAGTGATTTATTCCACAGAAACGTTCAAAAGTCCTGTCTAATACCAAAGAAAAACATACCTTATATATAGAGAGAGAGAGAGTTAGGGTGACCATATAATTTATTTTCTAAAATGAAACAATTTTTCAAAGTTAGAAAGTTTTATAAATATATATTCTGAAAGAAAACAAACTATCTCAACCATTTTTCTGGAAATTTCATATCTGCTAGTTTTCCAGGAATATATTGGAATAGGAATATATTGTTTGATGGTAATCAACAAATTAAAATTTAAATCACAGAAGAAGAGGCAATATTTGGCTGCTTACCCCACCCATTGATCTGGTCACACATTAGGAAAAGTAACTGAGGATCCACTTGAGAAGGAGCCCTTAAATTCTCATCTCCTGAGGAGTGTAAAACTGGCTTAGGGAAGATGGGGCACCACCCTCAACCCTCCCGTCTTGACAAGGCTCTGTAGCCTGCTTAGATCATAAAATATTTTGATCTCCTTTGTTGCTAAGTAAGTTGCTAGGAGACAATAGCTACTTTAAAGAAATACACACTACAGCACAATTATATTTTACTAAATGGAAACTGTCAAAGTCCATTGACTTTTGTCATTATAGTCTCCTGGACTTTCTTATTTGTTTACATGAGGATCTGACCTTTTGCACAAAGGACTGGGCCCAATTAATGCTTTCAAATATGCTAATTATATCTTAGACTCAAATTTACTATTCTTAAACTTTTTGTATTATTTCATTACTAGAGCTATGACTTAACAGTTTATCATTTAAAAACAAAGTCTCCTTGGTATTCACACACATAAGTTGAAAATGTATGTCCACAAATAAACCTGCACACAGATATTATCAGCAGCTTTATTCATACTGTTAAAAACTAGAAAACAAGATGTTCTTCAGTAGTAAATGGATAAACTGTGGTACATCCATAAGATGGAATATGATTTAACAATCTAAAGAAATGTGTTCTCATCCCATGAAAAGACGGTAGGAGGGCCTTAAATTCACATAACCGAGTGAGAAAAGTCAATCTGGAAGGGCTACATACTGTGTACAATAATCCCTCACCTATCGTGGGAGTTACATTCCAGAGACCCCCACTATAGGTGAAAATCCACAAAGTAGCAGCATTATAATTTATTTTATTATATATATATATATATAAAGGCTTTATAAATCCTTCCCACACTCTTATAAACACTTTCTACACTCTTAAACCTATGTAATTATATATTAAGGCTTTATAAATCCTTCCCACACTCTTATTAACCTTTCCCACACTCTTATAAACACTTTCTACACTCTTAAACCTACGCAATTTTAGCAACATATAAAATTCTATGTGGGTGCTCACTAGTGAAGTATACATATCCCACAATATAACAAAAATTCCACGATACAGAATTAGATATATTTTTTTTTTAAATCCCACGATACAGTGAAGCCATGATATAGTGAGGGACGACTGTATATGATTCCAAATCTATGACTTTCTGGAAAGGGTGAATATGGAGACAGTAACAAGATCTGTGGTTTCTCGGAGTTTGATGGAAGGGATGGTGAAGCAGTGGAGCAGAGTGTGTGTGTAGAACCTTGAACTATTCTGTATGATACTTTAATGATGAATAGATGTCAGTGCATGGTTTTCTAAACCCATACAACAAAAAGCCATGAACTCAGATGTAGACTGTAGACTTCATTCAGTGAATGTGAATCAGTATTACTTTATCAGCTGTTACAAATGAGACACACTGGTGTACAATGTCAACATCGGGAATCTCAGTAAGGGGTGGAGCTATATGCAACTATTTTTTGCTCAAAAACTTGAAATCCTAACACTTCTCTAAGAATAAAGCCTACCCCATAAACAGGTAAGTTAATATAAATGAATAGAAGGGAAATCGAAAAGGGCCACATTATACCTGTTAGGCTCTATAACAAGTAATTTTTGGCCTAAAAATCATTGACACTTTATCTTACTTTAGTAGTTTTAGTTAATTTTCTATTAGTTTTTAAAAGTCATAGTATCTTCAAGTAACTAATTTTCTTTCACACTTTTCATACTGTCATTTTCCACTCTGCTATTTCTTTTTTCTTGTTCTTTTAGAATGATGCTAAAGTAACAGGACAGGTTAATGACTTTGTCAAGTGGCATTTTAGGAACATGAGGTTAGGGTTATACCAGGATTGGGGTTTGAGCTTTAGGTTCTGGCGAGTGTCCTAGTATTCTAGGTAATAAGCTCGCATATTAGAGGGTAAAGTGCAGTGTCAAAAGCTAGAAGTGAGGAGAGGAGTTCAAATCAAGTTTCAAAGAGTACGAGGACAGTGGGACATTAGAGCACAAAATGTTATTCATGTGGCTGTAAAGATGTCATTTTTTATATAAAAAGATGAGCAAGTTCATGCTAGAAGGGTTGACATAAAGATTGTGGAGTATGTGATCATGCGCTCTGCAGCAACTTTAGGTTGGTAATACAATAAAGCAGGAGCTGGAAACAGAAAGGGAATCCATTGACTGGTGGGACCTAGGGTCAGACTCGACTGTCTACACGTGAACAGATACACAGACGTTATGTGAGGCATCAATTAGTCATGAGCAGGGAGTAAGGGAAGAGTGAAAAACCAGAAAACAGAAACAAACAACAACAACAAAAAATGGAATGGGTCCTACCAATCAGCTTAAAGGGCAAGGAACCTACCATTTAGCAGTCCTTAAAGAGAAGAGAACCAAACCTTGTGGGCTGGTTCTAGCTGGTGTGCAGTGCAGGCTCAGAAGGAGCAAGGCTCACCTTTTAGTGAACCTGGCACATCATATGCTCATTATAGAAAACATCTGTGATTTTGAAGCCCTTTTGGGTAATCTGTGAAACGGAGAAACAACCCTGGGTGGAGCCAAGGCTGTGGAACTCAGGCAGAGCCCCATGATGTTACCCTAGAACCTAGGGTCTTCTCCCCTGGGAACACACCCCCCTTCTACTCTTGGTGGGTGCACTCTTGCTTTATCCATCTTCTATCTTTACTTCTACTTTGCCACTTTGCCTACCATCCACCCTTATTTTCACTTAACTACTTTGCCAATAAAACTTCCCCTCTATATTTGTCAGCTAGTGAGAGGGAATTTGGTAAGAAATGAGGCTTTGTAGTTGTGCTCTTGCTAAGAAAGCTCCATAGCATCTCAGCCTTAATAGGACTTCCTTAGATTAGAGAGGAAGATAGAATTACATCTCATGTTTCTAGTTTATCACTGTTGTTTCACCTCTGGGATGGGTGGTAGCAAGGACTTCTTTATTTTCCTCTGTTCTTTCTAGCAACCCATACATTTTTCAGATCCTGTTTGCCCTTCTTTCCATGGAAAGTCTGTCAAGTGGTGATTTGAGAGTTACCTGTCTTCCAGGTAGAGGTGGAGAGAGAAAAAAACCTACTGTTTTTCAAAGATCTTTGTTTCTGAAGTTAACCATTGTCAAATCATATAACACTGAATTTGCTTTTCTCTGGAGTTACTCTGGGCAGTGGTTTACTCTGAAGCTAACTGAAATAACTCTACAGAGGGAACACATCCCACTGGCCACCATTATTTTCACTTTACTACTTTGCCAATATAACTTTGCTGTTTGTTTTATTTCTCCTGGGTCCTGGTGAAACTGTGAAAGGCTGCGGGTGTCTTGGGGGCTTAAACTTCTCCCCAAGAACACAAGAACCCAAAGGCAAGACCCCTTGCATCATCAGTTAAATCTTCTGTGCTGAGAAAGAAATGGAAAGAGCATTGATAATTCATGAAGGGGTGGTAGAATCTGACATCAAATCTAGTATTTTAGAGAGTTCTGAACATAGCCTTACATAGGACAAGATTTCAAAAGTCATTTTCAAGGAGAAATAAAATGAAAACTTTTCCTGGTGGTCTTCCAGGGTCTATGATGAGTCTCACAAGGAGAACAAATGCCCTGGGCAACTGCTCAGAATGTTCTTTGTTGGTTTCTATTTGCTCATTACTATGTGAAGGAAGCATCCTTCCCTTCCTAATTGGACAAAAGGTGTTTTAAAGATATGTGACATTTAAGAAATACTTTTCAATGTAAATCAGAATGATCTTTTGTTTTCAGTCTGTGAACACAAATAGGTATGTTGATAACATTTCAGTTATCTTTGCATTTCTTGAACAAACTGAGTCATGGTGCATTTTTAAAGACATGCAATTTTTATTTCCATTTTATTTCTTTCACAAATGAAGTATAAATGCGACTTTCTTTTTTCCTGCTCCTTTGTCAGATTTGGGCTTATGGCTGTGTTCATTTAGTAGATGAATACAGGCACTTCCACTCTTTTCAATGCTACTCGCCAATTTAAATAACATGAGAATTCCATCAGCTGGAGGTACCATCCCTGTTAAATGGTCAGGTGACTTTTCCTCCACTCCCTGTGAAGGAGGAAGATCCTCCCTGGTTCTCGACATCTATTCAATTAACAGACTTTCCTAGAATCACACCCCTGCCCACTCACCATCTTAACTGTTGGAAATCAGAACCCCTCAACCCTCTTAGTACCTATTACTCCACTCATTGGTGACCTAGAATGGCTCACAATGTTAGGGTCTTGAAGCTCACTCCCTACCAACCTTGCTAGTATCAACAACTAATTACATTTTACACACTGGTGAAAGCAGTGTCTGTCTCATCAACGCAGCTAAAAGTTTAATGAAGCTCGAGTGCCTTCATCTGAAGGAATGAATGACTATAACTGGGATTTGAAAATTTATAAGATCTTTTAGTTTTTGTTTTTTAAGAAAAGGTACAGGTATGAAGAGAGAGGAGGAAGAAAGAAGAAGCACTTTATTTTTATTTAATTGTTGTGCATCTCAGTTGTTCCATCCAGCCCCTGGACACAAACCCAGGTCTCTGTGATGTATTTGCACTGTGCTCAGTTGGAGGTGGCAGACACAACCGCTGCTCCACCAGGGTGCACCTTATAAGAAGTTTTTGGTAAAATGTAAAGTTAAAAGTATTTTATCATGAGAGGGATAGTGACATAGCCTGCTTTCTGCTATTTGAAGTTTTTTCAGAAATGCGATTATTGAAGAGTTCTTGACCTTATTTTTCAACATACCACCAATATCTTCCATTTTGTTAAACTTGTCAAATGTGGATTATTTCCCCTTTTTCTCTTTTATTAAGTGAAATATAGAATAAATTTGTGGGTAAAGCAATGAAAACCAATGCAAAGGAGAATGCAACAAAACCACATAAGCAGTTGATTAAAAATCGCACAAAACAAGTTAGAACAATGAGAAAGACTATTTGAGTTTATTGCAGTCGGGGAGAGAGCTTGCTCTCTTGGCACCATAGGTGGGGGATTTTTAAGCACAGAGGGAGGGAGTTGGTATGTGTGATTGTCTCTGTGTTTTTGAATCTGCGCTCATAGAGCTAAGAGGTTTCCTTCCCACGCAGGGGTTGGTGCATGGGGGCCACTCTTTCTCGATGACTACCGCTCAGAGAGATGGCACCCCAGAATTTAAGAAAGGCATCCTTGGTGGGAAAGGTAGCAAGAAGTTGGGTGAAGATTTACATCTCAAAGGGGTGGAGCAAGTGTTTATAACTGAAAATTTACTAAAGCAAATGCTTTGAAAAATGGAAGGCAAGAAGCTTCAGTCTGCAGAAAGCACCTGTAAACCTTAGTCCAGATGAGAGCAAGGTCAGGGCTCTCTGGGTAGAGACAGTTCTGTCACCTCCTTACTCTGTCCCCAAGAACCACTGATTTCCTCATCAGAACTGGGATTCAGGGTTATTTGCTTATTTGATTTTTAGTGTTATTTATTTATTCATCTCCAGAAGGCACTTTCAAATTAATGAGACCTATAAAGATATGTAACTTTTCTCAAGATCTTAATTCTGAATACATTCAGAGCTGCAGATTTAGGTTTGTTAAGTAGCGTTAGCTTAAAATCTACTTTAGAAATTAATTTTTTTCCTCCAACTAAGAATTTTTTAATTAGTTTGTTCCCACATGGAATTCTCTAGTTCATCCTATTACAAAAAATTATAAATAAAATATTACTTAGGTACTTAAAGAAAACAGTTTGATCCCAGAGATAGTAACTTTATTAATAGTGAAAGGGAATTTAAAAACTGAAATTAGTACCATACTGCTGACTTTTCCAAAGTGTTCATTGAAGAGAAGATAACTGAAAGACTGGAAAAGTTTCCGCCTTAGATACTGCGATTCAATTAGGGGGCAAGATTCTAGAAATTTCTTTACTTGTAGCATAGAATAAGGAGAAAAAAAGAATTAGAGATGGATGCTGTAATCAAGCCGGGACTATGAAAGAAGCAGAATTTTTAAAGTGTTTACTTTAGTAATATTTGTAGAAGATGTTTTAGTTGATGTTTTCAAGTAAGTTTAACAGGCATGAGAGATAATGGGAAGAGAAGCAACTCGTAGGCAGTTCATGAAATCGGCCGTGCTTGTCTGTTTCTTTTTCATCCCCCTTGTCTTTGTCCAAGGCATCTTCTGTAACCCTCTCCTAGACTATTCCTTTAAAATGAGAAGTCAAGGACTTAGACTCCAGAGAAAGTCAGCCCAGGCTAAGACTCTCAGGCTGTTGAATCTGAAGTTTTTCACCTCTCATTGGCACGCGTTCGTGAAGGGCAGTACTTCCTTGACAAACATGTGTAAGTGGTGTGGCGATGCTGTAACATCATTGACTGGTGTGAACAGTGGAGCTGAGCTCAGGTGAGAAGAGCAATCGTGCATGTCACATCCCAGTGCAGATTTCCTTGAACAGCTGTCATCTGCGCCATGTTCTTCCTGCTGGTGTTTTGGTGATGCTGCACAGGAGGTTGTTAAGCAGTTTTTTCATTGTCGCTTTGATAGGCTGGCAGTCAGTAGAGCATTTTGTGAGCTTGAACTTTGCAAAATTAATTGCTCAGTGTGATTAGTTTTGGGTCTCTTGGGAGACCAGACAAGATCTTTATATCATAATTCAAGGTGGATTTTAACAAACATTGTTTTTGTACTGTTTATAATCATTATGATTCTACCTGCATGCAAGATTTTTTATTGTTGTATGGGACACAAGAACTTTAAAGGATTTTCTCTTCTGTATTTATCTATTTGTAAAACAATGTATCCTATGCACAATAATTTGTTTGCCTAAGAATGGTATCAGGTCAAGGGAGGTTTTAAACACTCCTAGATAATTCCACTGATCATTCAAATACTCTTTTACAAAAGTCATGTTGTTATTATTTGGCAGTATGACTTCTTTGTCAAGGTTATATTTAAACATGAGGTTTTGTTTCCCAATATTGATCTATCAATTCTAGTGAGCCTGGGGAAAGGCAAATCTGAGTTTCATTATCCTTTTTAGAGAGTAATCTAAATATGGACAATGGACAGTTGTTTCACATCATGAGAATGCAGAAAACACGATGAGAAGAGTGAAAAGAGCTTTTTCTTCTTCCAGGTAATGTTCAGGTGTTTTTGGAGAAAACAATCCAGTCTATCAAAGCACATGGTTGTTTCAAAGTGGTATTTAACAGTTAAGTCCAGGGATGACCAATCTGTGTGGAATCCTGGAGGCCACTTAGTTTCAATCCTACATACAAAGCAGAAGGCTTTTATTTAATCATCATTAGAGATGATAATTGGCATATTTGCAATGAGAGTAGAACCCAAGTCTCTTGAATCTATTTGCCATCCTGTTTCTACTTTATCATATTCCCTGTTTTGATTTATGTTCAAAATAGGCATTTGAGTCAAATGATAAAACATTAAACAGGACTAAAAATATTCAATCCTCTCTTATAACTGTTCTTTTGACATCTCAGCTGAATTCCACTAACACAGTGGGTGCTCTGAACATTTTATGATTATGTCATTACCGCAATGTGTTATTCTCCTGTGAGCCTCCCCAATTAGCCTGGGGCTCTTCCACTCTCTAAGACTCATCATGGTGGGGCAGGGAGCTTTAGCACCTCCAAAAACAGGGGTTGCAATTATATCTACAGGTCCTGCCTTGGCCTCTCAAGAGCAGGATAATACTTAGCAAACAGTACAAATCTGTCTTGGAAATCACTCTACCCTATTCCACAAACTTGCCACTTTTTGTTTTAGTGTTGCCTTTGAACAATTTAATAGCCTTTTATTTTCACGGATGCTTGTCTTACTAATGCAGTGCATTAAATAGTTTCTTCCTTTCTCCTCAAATCCCTCCAATCACATGCTCACTTGTTGAATTAGAGATGCTTCACTTCCCCCTGTGACTTGCAGAGTAGCTGCCCTGATTACATTTGTAAACAAAATGAGTAAAGCAGCATTTCTGTGTTCCTGAATTTAATTCATCCTGGAACCAACAGAATAAATCATTGTTTGGGAATATGTTGTATGTAACATTTATCTGCTAATGGGGAGAGGCTGGCGTTAGGCTGTGACAGAAACAGTCAGAAATATTGATCCACAAACATCTGTTGAAGAGAGTTCAATTCTAACTAATGATTGAAATCTCTATTAAATCTCTTTTGAAATCCAATTTTATTTCTGTTTCATCAGGAAAATAGAAAGGGCTCCAATTAGGAACAAAACCCACTTCTCTGAACTAAACTTGTGTTATCTGAATTTTCAGATATCATAGGGGCTATCAACCGGGCTCACCTAACACTACAAATAGAGAAATCTCGCCTAAGTGAAGTACAGTGCTCAGGAGGGCTAGACACGGAGTCGCATTCAACACTGAGGCAATTCAGTCAAGATAGCTAGGTATTCACGGTGAAACCAGTGCATATTTTATTTATTTTTAATATCCCTTTTGTGTTTGATTACCAAGTAGATCTTTTTGATGAGGTTTATTAATGAATTTTCATAGAGACATATTCTCTAAGAATATTTGTCCACTGTCAAATAAGTGCCACTTCTGTTGAGACCAGTGTGGCCAAATTCATGTGGATTGTTGATCAGTTACAACGCAACTCCTGAATTATTTATAGTCAGAATAATTTCTGAAAGGTAGGTTAGGTTGTAGTTTGGTAAATATATTTAAAAAGGAACCCAGAGCGATCCAATTTCCTCTCTTTCCTGTTTCCTTTCAATGATATCATGCTATCAAAATAACTAGATTTCTTAGGCAATCAGCCAAGAAGGTAAGCATGTTGCTTTTGCCTGTTTGGTCTTCTCTGGAAGAAGGCTGCCTGACAACCACTACATATGATTAGTGATGATTCCTTCTGCACAGCTGAGTTGAGCATGCGTTCTGTATCTGACTGATGGCAGCATGAGCAAGTGATGGTAGAATGTCCCCATACCACTCAGTGCCTCTCCTTACTCTGTTCCTGTGGTGGAGGACACATTTCAAAGTGCCCCTCATTTGGGCTTAATGTCAGGATGATCAGGACTAATATTACAGGAAGTAAGAATGAGGGTGGAGGGAATCAAGACTTTGGAAAGGTTGAAGAACAGGAGAGTAGGAAAAAGTCCAATGCCACATGAAGAGGATCTGCCAGGGAACAGGATGCTGGCACTGCTCTCCAAGAAGTGACCTTTTTGCAACTCCTTTGCTTCCAATGACAGTTTCTGTGACTTTAACATTTTTTTAAGATGTCTCAGGAGCAATTCATTTCCTGATCCACCTACTTTCCCTCAGGATAATCTGAACCTTGTGTGTAAAAATAGTGCCACCCATGGAGGCCACAGGCAATGTGAGTGTGCAGTGATGTGCATGGGAGTCATTATCAATCACTTACAAGTGCAGACACAAAAATCACCTGTAATGGCAATGTCTAGAAAACACAAACTGTGAAATGCAGAATGAAAAATAGTTCCAAAGAAGTTTCCTGTATGTGCCCATCACCCTTTTCCTGTGTTACAAGGAAAGAATGGACAGAACACAGTGCAGTTGTCACACTAGCCAAGATAACAAGCATGAACTGGGAAAGGGATGGACTTGAGCATAAGTATCAGACACAAGACAAAGAGAAAAAGGACTTAGTAGTAGAAAATGAAAGAATGAATTGACTAGGGGAAAATATCAGCAAAGGTCTTTAGGGCATCCCGACTGCAGCTTCCAGTACAGCGCAAAGCTCAGTTCTGATGATTATCGGTTTAATTTGTTCTTCGGTCAAAGTAGGTTTTCCTTTAACTTGTTTCCATGGATCAGAGGAAATGGATCATTTCTAGAGTTTAAATTTTGGGTATAGGAAGGGTGTTGAGATTCAAGTGTGTGAGCCATATTATAAAAAGGGAAGGGATGATTGTATTTGAATTTTGAAGGCTAGGTGGGTTCATGAGATAAACCAAGTAACTACCAAACAGGGGATTAGCATAGACAGGACTCGTAATAAGCAGCCTGTTTGGCTTTCATATTCAATTCAAAGAGCTCCTTCTCCTTTTTCTTCACTCTCCTAGGTCTTCTATTATATTCATGACTTCATGTTGATTTTATTATTTTATTTTTTTTAAGACAAGAAGGGAGGAGAGGGGAAAAACATTCTTTAAGGAAGGAAAGAAGGAGGGAGGCAGGGAAGAGGAATAAAGGGTAGAGAAGAAAGGAGGAAAGGGAGGAGGAGGCACTTTTATTCATTTATGGTTAGCCCTGTTCCCTGCCCCCACCACCCCTCACTCTGGTTCAGAAACCTTGGTTCATGGGATTTACATGGTCCACACTTCAGCCATGGACTGAGGGCCTGAGCCAACAGGACACACCAATTTGATTATTATGACCCTTTGATGACCTTGAGCGCTCATCTGTCTCACTGTGTTATGTTTTGTCCTTCCTTTGACCTTGCACACCCATCACGTGCCCCTCTTCACACAGTGTCGCTGCAGCATGGGAAGTGTGGACTCTTAGCAGAGAGGAACTCAACACTGAGTACGCAGTTCATCGCATCAAAGTGAGGCTCACTTTAGGTGATGATTTAGGTTGTTTAATTCTGCTTTTTGTTCTGTGAAATGGGATCTCTGCAATTTAATGTTGCTTCTGTCTCTGCTAGTTGGGATAGGAATACTGCCTGAATCCTACCGAGCAGGAGGAAGGAGGAAGGATAGGGTGATTTGTAGGGGTGGCTCTTGGCAAGCTCAGAGGTCCAGGGGAGAAATCTAGGGTCCCAGAGTTCCGGAGTCTCCCAGTATGTCTGTATTCCATGCTTTCAGGCTCTCTTGAAGTCTTCACCTTTATGTCCTCAGTACCACATTTGAGAGGAAGAGCTCCCCAAATAAGGAAGAATCTACCTCCCTTGCAAGTTCTAGTAGACTTAGCCCCAGAAAGGACACAGACTGACTCATGTTAAGTCAGGCATCATGATTAGAATCAGGGAGTTACCAGAAAGATGGAAGAAAGAGATTCCTGGCAGACGGAAAAGTCACCACCAAATGCACCTGTAATGGTTTAACGCAGTGCTCCCCCACAGCCCATGCTTAATATGGGACAGGTCTCTCAAGTCATTCTATGAACCAGTGAATTCTAGATAAAGAATGATTCGCTGTCCCACAGCAGCTTGCTCAGTGAGAATCTCTTACCTGAGTAAGTGTCTGTGACCACAGGGTGAAAAAAATAATCACCTGAATTATTACAACGTCCATCTTTGCTAGATCAGTAAATTGCACTCTTCACCCAAAACATAGGAGTTTTGCAATTGATTTCTCTCCAGACTGCATAACGATCCTGCCCACGTATCTCCATTTCCACAGATACAATCCCAGTCTAAGCCACTGTCATCCCTCCGTGGATTGCTGAAATAGCTTTCTAAATAAATTCTCTGCTTCCACTTTTGTCCTCTTAGTGGCTGTTTTCTCCACAGTAACCAAAATGATTTTTTTTCAAGGAGTAAATCTACCCAATCACTTTTCTGTCTGAAATGAGTGTCTTTCACGGCAGTCAGAAGAGTCTGAACTCCTACTGTGCTTAAAAATCCCGGCTGCATGGGCTGACTTCTCCCCCAACTGCCCCAGCCCCCTTACTTCATCCCTAGTACCTGACCTCACCTATGTCCACCATGAATCCAACTCCCTTCCATTCAAGGTGTAGCCAGTTTTTCTTCTCCAGACCAGTCTTCCTCCAGACCTTTGTGTGACTGTCTCCATTTGTTTCCTTAGGCCCCTAATGAATTGAGTCACCAAAAGAAAGAGGCTTCTTACATATTCTTGGCCAGCATAGCCCACCCCACCCCCCCATCTCCCCAACTAGAACACAAGCTCCAAGCAGGTAGGAATTAAGAGCTGCCGTCTTCACCACTTTATCCCTACAGGGGGAGACACAGGGAGAGTCAAGTAAAATTCAGGAGAATCCACAGCTCAACACTCCCATGCTGTTACTTACTGTTTAGGATTCAGGCACAATCTCTGGGGGGCTTTGTTAAGAAACTAAATGAGCACCTGGAGCTGCTGCGGATCTAGCTATAGATGTATATAGATAGATAGATATGTATATACATAAAGTCATTCACACCCTACTGAGAGCTGAGACTGTGGAGCAGATGAGTAAGTGGTCATCTAATAAGGTCCTGAGGGAGTAGAACCCAAATTAGATATTTTTGATGAGAAGCAGAGAATAAATGTCAGATAGAAGATCCTGCTTGCATTTCTTACCTGGGGATTTGTACAAGGAAAGACTGTAAAGAATAAGACCAGTGGGCTCTTGAGGAAGGATCAGAGGGACTACCTAAGGCAACCTCCCTCCCTCCATTTTCAGGGACGCAGCAGAAGGATTAGCAGAGCAGTACTGTGCTTTGAGCCAAGGTCAGAGAGAGGCCCTCATGACCTTGTTGGGTGACCTTGGACAAATTGCCCTTGTGGGGGTTTTCGGGTCACTCAAAGAACCCACGGCATAGTTAGGCCAGTGAGCAAGCAGAGGTTTAATCAGAGGGTAAAGGGATGGAGCTGACCAAGGGAGGTCCAGACTCTGTGGGTTCAGGGTCGTTCCACATACCAGACAGGCACAGCGAGTAAGCAAGTTAGGGGTCCATTAGTGGGGAGCAGAGAGAGAGAGAGGGTGGAGCCAGCCACGAGCCCATTAGTGGGGAGGCTGACTCGAGGCCTTGCCAGCGGCCTGAGCTTTTAAGGGAAAATCCCACATGGTGAGGAAGGGGGATGGAGAGAGGAGTCTGCAGACTGGGTTTCAGTTCCTGATTGGACAAGGTGACATCGTCCTTTGAAGTTATTGGTTGTCTTCCTCAACTGGTGTCATTCTTTTGTTTCTTGGTGGCAGGTCATTCTTGTCACACACAACATGTCCCACATGTCGAACTCGTCCATCAGCTTTCCTTATGGATCCGGATGCATCCATGACCGGGTGCTGGAGCCAGAGGCAATTCACTGTCCTGATAGTTAACCTTTAATCCCCGTCTAAGGCTTGCTCTCGTGGGGGTTCTGACAGCCCTCATGGCTGAGCATTGGTTTTCACGTCTGTAGATGAGGGTTGGTTTAATGAAATACAAAGGCTTCCCTGCTGTAACCTCAGGTGAGCCTAGAAGCGTCCTCACACAGGCATTGCTCAAATGGAAACGAAGGGTTTATGGAGCCCCAGTGCCTGGGAGGCCTTCCTGGAAGTCTGCTGGGAGAGGATACCTGGAACCAGGGCATCCATCGTGCAGGCAGCCTCTCCAAGGTACAAACAAGGACGGATGTTGCAGGAACCCCTGGGGGGCCGTCCTACTTCCCCTGTCAGCTCAGTAGGGGATGAATGAGGATCACTGCCGTGGAGCAAGTGTGTTTGCTTGGTTTTGTGCCTGTGTGTTTTCCTATCTTGTCTTCTATCGATTTAAGCTCCTTTAAAACTTAACAAAAAGGCAAGGCAACTATATTCAGGCCATCTTTCCCATAGCTAGCAGTATCTCTCACACAGCCCCCACGAATCCCCGAATCCCCACCAGAATGGGCCTGCCACATCCTGATTGTTTGTTGTGGGTGTTCAGTCTGACTGCAGGCTGCACTGAGGGACCTGAATCTGAGGCCTGGCAGTGAGAAGGGCAGAATGAAACCTCCAGTTTCCAGCAGCCAGTGAGAGAGAGGGTCTCACAGCAGAATGAGGGAGACAGTGCAGGTGTCTGCTGTGGGATTGGGTAACGCTTGATGCTGGGGCCTGCTTGAGTGATATGAGATCAGACTGTACCAGCTCCTTTCCCCTTTTCCATCCCAGAGCAGGAGTGCAGGAGGGCAGAGGGAGGGTCTCATCTAATGCAGCTTGTAAACCTCTTCTGGGACCATGTCCCCAACAGGTCCAAAGTAGTGATCACAGAATGCTTCTGTGTGCAAAGGTAGACAATGTAAATCCCTATTTACTGCTGTTTCTAGAAACCAAGATCTTTGCTTTCTTTTTGCACTTAGACTGTACCGTTTTCTAGAAATAGAACATTTTCAGTATTCCCTGAAAACAAGAGTAGAGCATGCTTGTGCATGCCTGCGTGATCACACACACCTCTTATAAGAACCACCCTGAAGGAGAGGCCCTATCAGGTGGTGGAATGTCAAGAGGTTTGAGGGACCGTTACCGAAGGTTATGGGCATAAGAAGCTAAAAAGTGCATCCTGGTTCTAATACTTCTTCAAATATTGGAATACATGAACTCCTAGAAATACTTCTTGAAAGTTTTGAATTTGAGTGCAGGTTAAATTAGGAGTAAACCTTGAATGAGCAGACACAGGAAACGACAGGCCCTGGGCAGGCAGCTGCCATCTTTGTGATCAAAGTCTGTGTGTGAAAGACGAAGACAGAGAGTGTGAAGATGGAGCGGGTGGTTCTGCATTTAGCGATGATGAGCCTGACTTCAGAAGAGAAGCTTCTGTGCAATTACTCAGCACTTCTCCCACTGGAGGGGCAGTGCAGACCCGCTCGCCTTCCCAGGTGGGACCCCACCATGACACCTCCTTGCCAGGTCACCCTGTAGCTCTGCAGACCTGCACCCGACTGCTCTCTGTCTTGTCTCAGTTTCTGACCACTTGAGTCGTTTGCCATGTGTCTCTCTGGAAACTCAATGTCTTACTATTATGTTAAAGAATAGTCTAGTTTTAGGTTCAAAGTTAGCACTTAATGCATACAAGACTGAATAAATATTGTGAAGGGGAAAAAAAAAAATCATCATCCAAGTCCCCAAACTGACCATCACAACCCGGTGTGTTTTGCTTAACCCGGAAAGTGGCTGCTGGTGCAGGCTGGCTCAGGGCAGAGTTTGCATCAAGGGTTTGCCCGCGGTATGCTTGTTCCTGCTTTGGTCCCATCAGGACACCACCAGCCAAGCGTGCGTGGCCATGGTGAGTGCACTGTCACTCCATTCACCGCAGAGGCTGCTCTTGGACGGGACACTTATACTCAGAGAACTGTCCTCAACCATAAAGGGACCCAAAGCCAGAAAACAGGTTTGTGGTGCTGGCCAGATGGAGCGCCTCTCCAGCCCCGCTGCTGGCAGTCTGGAGGCCACAGGCAGGGCCACCCCTGCTTTTAGACAGCCTAGAGGCACGAACGATGGAGAAACGCTGTGAGCAGCTTTGAGCAGACAAGAGTCTAGGTTTGGGAGAGGGAACGGCCACGGCATGAACGATGGAGAAACGCTGTGAGCAGCTTTGAGCAGACAAGAGTCTAGGTTTGGGAGAGGGAACGGCCACGGCCGACCCCGACCATCGTCACCATGCTACTGGCGGAACTTTGTGCTGCCAGACACGGTCGGTGCCTGTGCTTGGAGCGGCCTGAGAACTTCAGAGCAGTGTCTGTGATGGGAGCTCTATACTGATTCGATGTTAAAGGCACCCTTGACTTTGAGGGATGTGGTCTGGTCTGGCACAGCCGTGAGCACTGCAGCAGGCTCCCCGTCCACCTGGCAGTGGCTGCTGAGTGTTCGGTGAATGCGTAGGGCGTAGACGGAGTGCAATGCTGTAAGGCTGCTTTTTCACAATGTCGCGCTAGAAGGTCCTCGTGCATAGAGAAAAGAGGAGCTTATTTGAACAGGGATGGGCAAGAACCAAATAAGGGATATCAGAAAGGACTTTCTGAAGGAGATTGGGTAGGTCTGATCTGCGTCAACACAGGCATTTAAACACAGCGTTTTTCTACCCGCTCAGCTGCTGAAGGAGAAGGGAAAGGAGAGATCAGAAGAGAGTGAGGAGGAGACAACCAGTGTCTTCCAAGGACAACCTCTGCTGTTGGCTGCAGAGAATTATTTTAACACCGTCGGAAGTCAACGGGGAACTCTGCAGAGGAATAGTCACACTTTCTAGCAACGCAGATAAGGATGACTGAGGCCACTCAGAGGGTGGAGGTGACAGAAATGGAACAGCAGGAAAGACTAGGACTTGGGCACACACATGGAGGAAAGACATTGCAGAATCACAAAATCCAGTACCAACTACTCATTTGAAAAGAAAAAATAAAGCTATTTGAGTAGATACACCACAATATGTTGAATCAATTGATTTTGGTAGAAACCATCATTAACCCATAGATTACACATATCTTTTATCTTAAGAAAGCATTAATGGACTGTCGTGATGGTCTCATGTAATTATGTAGCACAGGCATTGGAACACATGCATCCAAATAGTTTGGAAGTCTTTCTAACTTAAATGGTTGCATTCAGAATTCTTACAAAGTGAATCTAACCCCTTAATATTATCTTTTCCAGAGAACTGCATTTTCACGTTTTGGTTTTTGCAAATAAAAGTTATGGGTATTTAGAGAATCCTGGAGATCTTTCAAAATCTCTTTTGGGTAATAGCCATTCTCACAGGTGTGAGGTGGTACCTCATTGTTTTGATTTGTATTTCCCAAGTGAGGAGAGATGTAGAACTTCTTTTTGTTTGCCTGTTGGCCATTTATGTCTTCTTTAGAGCAATGTCTCTGTTAAGAGCATCTGCTCTATTTAAAATTGGATTGTTAGCTTTTTGGCGTTTTATGAGTTCTTTATATATTTTATATATTAACCCCTTGTCAGATGTGTGATGTGCCCATTCAGTAGGATGTCTTTCTGTTTTGATGAGAGTGTCTTTCCCTGTTCAGAGCTTTTTAGTTCGATGCAGTACCGTTTGTTTATTTTAGATTTTCTCTTGCTATTGGAGTCACATTCCAGAATGTAAACCCAGCAACATTGTCAAATGAGATTTTTTAAATCATACTTTAGTATAAATACTACACAGGGATAAATTACATTATGACTGAAGTTATTTGTATCAAATGTCCATTATCATTAATGGACGGATTTGCTTGTGATTCCCAATGTAGAATCTGTAAGGGGTGGAATACAAGACATAAATTTAATTGCAAACAGTGGCACTGATTCATGTTCAAAAAAAAAAAGACTAATTTAAGAAGAGCATGAGGGCTGGGTTTGCCATTTCAAGATGCCTGCATTCGACATTCTGAAATAGGACAGTCTGTTCCTCTCAGATTCATGTGCTTACACTCCCAAGTCTTGTGTTATTGTCACTCTGGTTGTATTTGGGATCTGTCACTTTATGTCCTTTTTTGGTGTCATTTTATCTCTTTGTGGTGTGCCTACCAATTTTCAAAAGAGCAGTTCTGACTAAACTGAAATATAAAATATAATCAGGGTGACCAATATAATAAATGTTTCTACTGCTGTGTCTTTTTCACAGTGTAGAAATGTGAAAACTCCATCCAGACAAAATAATTCTAAGGAAAATGGTAGTATTTTTTCAACATTCCTCTGAATGAAAAGATGGACAGTGTTCTTATGGGAATTTCCATTCAAGATGACTATACAGCTGGGAAAGGATAAGATATGCAAAAATGAGAAAAGATACTTATGCTAGATATGACTTTTTTAAACATTTAAGGAAAGAAGCAGGCAGGAATGTAGCTGAGGAGGTAGTAAGGCAGAAAAGAAAGGAGGAAGAAGCATTTTTCGTTATTTAGTTGTTCATCCTGGTTGTTTAGTTGTTCATCCTGGTTGTTACCCTCAGTCTCAGGTTTCAAACCTGGTTTCTCGGGACATGTGGACTGTATCTGGTGGCCTTATCTGCTAGGCCACCAGACACAGAGATACGGATTTCTGTTTTGAATAGTTCATATTTCACCCATGCAAGATTTATCTGGAAACCTTAAGTTACTGAAATCATGCTACTATGCACAATCAAAATATTATCTCTAAATAAAAAGATGCCCTTTCTTGTCTCTTCTTTTCTTTTTTAAAATTCACGTAAATAAAAACAAGTATGTTGAAAGAGAACACCAGTGTACAGGGGAAGCCATGACAGAGCTCCTTTAATGAAATATATCCTGTTAGCTGTCGAAGACTGTAAACAGACTAATATTTCGAAAAGCATAGGATGAATCACCCATTTAGAAGCACTGAAGAGAAAATGAAGAACCTATGAGTGAGTTGTGAAGCAATGAATAAGGGTGTATCACACCACAGGAAGCCATCAATATTTGTTTATGATGTCAGTGTAAGGAATAAATCTGTTAGCTAATTTGTATTCTCCACAGTTAAATCCAGTGTTCCTGCTTGAGCATTTTTGTTCCAGAATGAGTACTGCACAGCTGTCTAATGTGCCATCAACAATTCAGAAAGTCATGGTCCCTTGGAGATGGAAAGGCATCGTAAAGTATAATATCAAATCACAATGATGGAGCACATTACCTCAGACATCCTGTGCTTTGCTCTTGCTTTCTCCTGTATTTCTCTCTCTCTCTCTCTCTCTCTCTCTCTCTCTCTCTCTCTCTCTCTCTCTCTCTCTCTCTCTCTCATAATTGAACGTAACATTCTCTCCAGTTTTAAAAATAAGTTGCTCAGATGAAAAGTAAAATAGCTTATATTTTTAAAGCAATACCTTTCTGTAATTGATATCCTGCTCAAAACATTTAATTTTACTTTAGTAATGACCGTAAATATAATAAGCCAAATTTAGACAATTTCATGTGTAGAAAGACACACAAAATACTCTTATGTAAGTCACAAGATCAAAGCTGTAGTTTATATTTGCACATACATCTGTCTTACAGAGGACATTTTAAAATATTTATTCCTTTTAAATGTTATTTAAACAATAAATAATACTATTTTCTAGACATTAGGAAATAGTTTGTCTATCCATTTCTTTTCTTGAATTCCCATATAACTTGTCTACTTTTGCAATTTGACTTTCCTGCAGACATGAACTAAACTTACTGCCTTTAACTTCAAAGGAAAATTGAATTCTTAACTCAGCTTGAAATGATGACAGGGAAGTGACAACTACACTTGTTCCTTTAAACTCTCCTTAAATAACAATAAAAGTGCTGAGTCCAGTGTCACAGAAAGTTCTGGATGAGAATCTTCCTGTACTTACTACAGCCCCTATATGAACTTACTGCAGATTAAAGGCTGAGAAATTAAAGCCTTGTTTATAGGGTTTCTTTCCTTAGCTGATACACTAATGAATACATTACTCTATGTAGAATTAAAAATCTAGGGGATATTTGAATATGAATTGTTCCTCCAACCCTACCCTTTCCAAAAAATGAAACTCCATTATCATATGCTACTTCAAAATTATGTAGTATTGCATAATATTGTTTTTTCTTTTCCCAAATACATTATTTTAATTATTTTTATTGTAGTCATTATTCTACACATTAAAATAATTTCCTATGTATAGATTCCCCATTTCTTAGATATATTTCAACACACCATGCCCTCCACCAAATCACCAAGTGTTCTTCCTCATTGCCCAGTGGACTTCGACACTATTTGCCCCCGCCCACCCCATTCCCTTTTGGTGACCTCAGCTCTGTTGCAAATGTTTCAGGGTTGGTTATGTTTGATCTGTTCCTTTGTTTTGTCTGTTCACATTCCACCTATGAGTGAGGTCATTTGGTCTTTCTTCTTTTGACTTATTTCACTTATCGTAGTACCCTCTGGCACCATCCATGTTGATGCAAATGACAGGGTTTCATCTCTTCTAAGGGCTGTGTAGTGTTCCATTGTGTATATGCACCACATCTTCTTGATCCATTCATCCGATGCTGGGTGCTTAGGTAATTTCAGTTCTTAGCTATTGTGAATAGGGCCACAATAAACATGGGGTGACATATGTTTCTGCAGATGGGTGTTTTGCATCTTTTGAGTAGATGCCCAGAAGTGAAATGACAGAATCATATGGGATTTCCATCTTCAGTTTTTTGAAGAATCCCCAAACTGTTCTCCATAGGGGTTGTATCAATTTGCGCTCCCACCAACAGTGCAAAAGTGTTCCCTTTTCTCTACATCCTCACCAGCATTTGTTGTTTCCAGATATTTGCATAATAGCCAGTCTTCAGGTCAAAGGTAATATCTCGTTGTTTCAATTTGCATTTCCCTCATAGCCAGTGAGTAGGAACATAATTTCATGTGCCTGTTGGCCATCTGTATATCCTCTTCAGAAAAGTGTCTATGCAATTCCTCCTCCCATTTTTTGATTGCATTGTCTGTTCTTCTGTTGAGTTTTATGACTTCTTTGTATATTTTAGATATTAAGCCTTTGTCGGAAATATTGACTGTAAATATCTTCTCCCAGTTAGTAGGTTTCCTTTTGGTTTTGGTGATGTTTTCTTTTGTTCTGAAGAAGCACCTTAGTTTGATGTAGTCCCAGTTGTTTTTTGTCTTTTTGTTTCCCTTGATGTTGGAGTTGAGTCCCCAAAGACTTCTCTATGGTTTATGTCATGGAAAGTCTTTCATATATTGTCTTCTAAGAGCTTTATGGTTTCTGGTCTCATGTCCAATCACTAATCCATTTTGTGTTAATTTTTGTGAATGGTGTTAGAGAGTGGTGTAGCTTCATTCTTTGCATGTGACTATACACATTTCCCAATACCATTTGTTGAAAAGACTTTCCTTTTTCTATTGATTACTTTTAACTCCTTTGTCATAGAGTAACTCCTTTGTGAGTGAGTCTATTTCTGGTTATTCAGTTCTATTCCACTGATCTGTGCCTCTGTTATTATTGTAGTACCATTCCATTTTGATCGCTATAGCTTTGTAATATAGTTTGAAGTCGGGACGTGTAATTCCTCCATATTTGTTCTTTTTTCTAAGGATTGCTTTGGCTATTTGGGATCTTTTGTTGTTCCATACAAATTTAAAAAATTTTTGTTCTATTTCCTGGAAATAAGCCCACGGGATTGCATTAAACCTATATATTGCTTTGGGTAAGATGGCCACTTTAATGATAATGATTCTTCTCAAACATGACAGGGGTGTCTTTCCATTCCTTTATGTTCTCCTTTATTTCTTTAAGAAGGACTTATAATTTTCATTGTATAGATCTTTTACTTCCTTTATTAGGTACATGCCCAGGTATTTCATTTGTTCAACTTCTATTTCAAATGGTGTGATTTTCGTGATTTTGTTTTCTTCTAGCGTGTTGTTTGTGTATAAAAATCCAACTGATTTTTGTGCTTTGATTTTGTAGCCTACCACTTTATTGTATTCATTGATGAGTTCTAGAAGTTTTTTGATTGAGATTTTGGGGGTTTTAATACGTATAATCATGCCATCTGTAAATAATGAGAGTTTTACTTTCTCCTTTCCAATTTGGATTCCTTTTATTTCCTTTTCTTGCTGAATTCTCTGCCTAAGACTTCCTGTACAATATTAAATAGCAGTGATGAAAGTGGAAAACCTTGCCTTGTTCCTGATCTAAGAGGAAATGCTTTCAGTTTTTCACCATTGACTATGATGTTGGCTGTGGGTTATTCATATATGGTCTTTATTACGTGGAGGTATGAACTTTCTATTCCCATTTTGTGGAGAGCTTTTATCATAAATGGGCTTTGGATATTGTCAAAAGCTTTCTCTTCATCTATTGATATGATCGTGTGGTTTTTCTCTTTGCTCTTGTTGATACGGTGTGTGACATTAATAGATTTACATATGGTGAACCATCCTTGTGTCCCTGGGATGAATCCCTCTTGGTCATGATGGGTAATCTTTTTGATGCATTGTTAAATTTGGTTTGCTATTATTTTATTGAGAATTTTTGCATCTATGTTCAGTAGAGACACTAGACTGTAATTTTCTTTCTTGGTGACGTTTCTGTCGGCTTTTGGTATCAGTGTAATGTTAGCCTCATGAAAAGTATTTGGGAGAGTTTCCTGTTCTTCAGTGTTTTGGAAGAGCTTGAGTAGAATGTGTGTTAATTCTTCTCTGAAGGTTTGGTAGAGCTCTTGGGAGAAACCATCTAATCCAGGGCTTTTACTTTTGGGGAGGCCCTTGATTGCTTCTTCAATTTCTTTGCTTGTGATTGTTCTTTTAAGATATTCCAATTCTTCTGGGTTCAGTCTTGGTAGACTATAGTTTTCTAGAAATTTGTCCATGTCCTCACAGTTGTCCATTTTGGTGGCATGGAGCTGTTCATAGTAGTCCCTTAGGATGTTTTGAATTTCTGTGGTATCTTGTAACTTCTCCCCTTTCTTTCATGATTCTCGTTACGAGAGTTTTCTCCCTTTTTTTCAATTGTGAATCTAGCCAATGGCTTGTCAATTTTATTTTTTTTTTAAAGAATCAACTTTTGGTTTCATTGATCTTCTGGATGGTCATTTTGTTTTCTATTTCTTTATTTCTGCTTGAATTTTGATTATTTCCTTTCTTTTGCTGAGTTTTGGCTTTAATTGTTCTTCTTTCTCCAGTTGTTTTAATGTAGAGTTAAATTGTTTATTTGTGATGTTTCTTGTTTCTTGAGATAGGCCTGGATTGCGATGAACTTTCCCCTTAGTACCTCTTTTGTTGCATCCCACAGATTTTGGTAGCTCGTGTCCTCATTCTCATTGGTCTCTAGGTATTTTTTAAGTTCCTCTTTGGTTTCCTCTTTTACCCAAGAGTCCTTCAGGCTCAAATTGTTGCGTTTCCAGTTGATTTGGGATATTGCGGTTTTCTTTTTGTGGTTGCCTTCCAGTTTTAGGTCATTGTGGTCAGAGAAGGTGCTTGGTATGACTTCAGTCTTTGTAAATTTGTTGAGACATGTTTCGTGACCCAGCATATGATCTATCCTTGAGAATGTTCCCATGAGCTCTTGAGAAGAATGTGAAATCTGTAGTTGTTGGGTGAGTGATCAGTAAATGTCTATTAGACCTATCTGTTCCAGATGGTCATTTAAAGTGGCTGTTTTCCTGTTAATTTTCTGCCTGGTTGATCTGCCTGTTGCTCTAAGTGGGGTGTTGAAGTCCCCCACATTGTTGTGTTGCTGTCAATGTCACTCTTCAGGTCTAATAACACATGCTTGATATATTTTGATGCTCCTTCATTTGGTGCGTATATGTTAATAAACATTATGTCTTCCTCCTGGATTGATCCTTTAAGCATTATAATCATCATCTCTGTCTTTTATTATGCTTTTTTAGATGGAAATCTGTTTTATCTGATATGAGTATAACTGTTGCTGCTCTTTTGTGGTTGCCACTTGACTGGAGAATTGTCTTGCAATCACTGACTTTGAGCCTTTGTTTATCTTTTGGAAGAAGATGGGTTTCCTGAATGCAACAGAAGGTTGAGTTATGCTTTTTGATCCATTCATCCACTCTGCATCGTTTGACATTTTTGACATTTTTATGACTATGTGTCTTGGTTTATTTCTGTTTGGGTTTCTTTTATTAGGAAGTCATTGAGCTTCCTGAATTTGGAGGCTTGCTTCATTCTTCAAATTGGGGAAGTTCTCATCTATTATTTCTTCAAATATGGTTTCTGCCCCCTTTTCTCTCTCTTCCTCTGGTACCCCTATGATGTGAATATTGTTCCTTTTGATGTTATACCAGAGGTCTCGAAAGCTATATTCAATTCTTTGAATTTTTTTTTTATCTCTTTGCTAGTTTTCTTGATTGAGTTCCTCTTTCCTATCTTCCAGATCACTGATTCTATTGGAAACTTCAGCTGTCCTATTGTAGAGCCCCTCTATTGGTTCTTTAATTCAATCATAATGTCTCTTACCTGTTTGATGTCTTGTTTTAATTCTTCTCTTTGCTTCTCGACATTCTTGTTTACTGCCTCTACTGATTTCTGGATTCCCATGAGTATGTTAATTACTATTACCCTAAGTTCCTCTTCAGGTAATTTACATATGTCTCCTATATTCATATTTCCCCCTGGGTTTTGATTGAATCCATCGTTTCATATATATTTCTCTGTGCCTTTGCTCTATTTGGCATTCTGTGCCTTTGCTCTATTTGGCATTCTGTTAATATTTCTGAGGGTTCGATTTCCCTGGCGTTATATAGGTTTGACTTACCCAGGACTGGCAATCAAGCTGCAGTTTCGCTTCTACCCACAAGTTGGCATTAGCAGGTAGCATTGAGGCTTGCGACTGCCTTCTCACTGTATTCCAGGGGGTGGTGCACCTGAGGGGTGGGATTTCTGGTGGGCAGATATGTAGTGGGCGGGATTCCCACTCAGTGGACCCCAGGCTTTGGCAGTAAAATGGTTGTGGGAGGGGTTTAAGTGCTTTGGCCCAGCACAATTTCACCATGTGGGCTCCAGCTCAGCTCCTGGTGCACTGGCTCTCTTTTCATCCCCTCCCAAGTCAGCCCTCCATGGATGAGTGTCTCAGATCCACTGGGCCCTCCTCTCACTGCTTCTGCTGCTGGTCCGGCAATCCCTAGCCTCCGCCAAACCGCATGTCTGGAGACTCCTGAACTCCATCCCAAATCCATATCTGCAGCTTATCTGAGAACCGTACCAGGTACCCTCACCCACCATTAGTCATCAGCTGTTCTCAGCTGAAATGCAGGCATTTCTTGGTGTCTGTCTCAGGAAAATAGATGTTTTTTTTCAGTGTCTGTGGAGAGCGACCTGAAAGTGTCCTATGGAGTCACCATCCAGAATCCCCAGTACATTTTATGTCAAAATTTTTCCTTCCATTTTGATTGCTTCTGTGTTCTTTGTTGTCAGACTAAATTTGATAAATATTAAATGGACTTTTCTCTAAGAAAAAAATCTTTTCTAAAAATTATGTTTAACCTATATACAAAATATAATTTAAACATTTTCACATTTATGCTTGTTGTATATGATAAGGGTAGTATACTACACAGCTGTATTTATAAAATGTCAAATATTGATTCCAAATAAAAAAATCATGTTGATTTTTTTTTTGCTTAATTTAAAATATTTGGTCCTTTGACAAGATCCAGATGATGAATGCATATATTTTAAAATTTCTGTAGAATATATATATATATATATATATATATATACATATACATATATACACATAAATATATTTGCAATTGTCAAATGCAAATAATATGGTAAATATATATTATCTCATTCTTAAATATTGCTATTTAAAATATTGATGTAAGGGTTGTGGTTTTTGAGATGGAGATCATTTTTTTCCCCCAGTAATACTTTGCTGAAAATATACAGATCATCTGTCTGGGTTTTTTTGTTTTGTTTTGTTTTTGGTAGGGAGCTGGTAAAAGGAACATTTTTATGAATTGTTCAGTTGAGAAAACAGACACACATTTTGTTCCCTAAGTCTCTAAAATGTGACAGCAATTAAATAAAATCTCATTTGTTTGTTCATGAGAAATTTATAAAGGTCACAAGAGAAGAACTTATTTCAGGATCATTCCTTTGTATGCAAAGAAGGTCATAAAGGTCTTGTGTTGACTCTCACTGCATGTCTTTCATTCATCATCTGGTTCTATAATTTCTAGTTTGTAAGACTATGAAGTAGATTTCTGATTTTCTTTGAGGAGCTAAAGTTATGTCTATGAAAATTGCACATCTGAGGCAATAGAAGAAATATATAATTAAAAGCAAAATTATTAGTTTTCAAGGAAATATTACACATTGTGAATTTCTTTGTTATTCTAGCAACTTAACTTTCTTTTCCTACAAAACATTAATGTTAGAATTTTCAACTCTATGCAGACATAAAGAAAAGTTTATATACTGCCCTTGGTTCTGAAAAAATATCAGTATCTTTTGTCAACCAACTCTACACATCAGGTAGCTTATGGCTTGCTAATGTCACTTGATCATGCAGTTAGAGATAACACTCCTGTACAGTTTGCTTTGTATATATTCCCTACAACTCCTCAGATATGGGCTCTTTCCAAGGTTCAATGAGGTACTGAGCATAAGGTGTACCGAACCTCAGTGAGTATGGAGAGTAGAATGCATGATAAAGACACTATATTTGCCTGTAACTGGGGCAGAAACTGTTACAGGAAGTCAGCATTCTGGGGTCAGCACAATTCTTGGTTCTGTGAACTCTGACACCTAATTACAATTCAAGTAGAAAAAAATCATTGTTCTTTTGTAGCTTTTGAGGGAAAGAAGTCCGCAATTCTCTTAGTTCTGACTTCCTCTGTGTAGCTCAATGACACATACTCACTTAGCCAGGAGGTGAGAAACAAGAAAACCATGAGAAAAATTAGTTATATCAAGAGAAGTATAGAGACTTACTTAACTGATTCTCGCAAAGTATACATTGTGAAAGCTAACATAGTGGTTATAAAGCAAGAAGAAAGTGAGGATAATAGGGAAAAAAGTAGACTACAAGTTAGGAACCTTATAAAATTATCATTAACATACTTTTAGTCACATAAAATTCTAAAGATTTTAAATAGTCAGATGGTATTAATTAACAAAGTAGACTCTGCTTAAAATTATTTTCATGCTTATATTCTTTAGTCATTTATGTTTTTATGCTTAGTCTTCACTTAAAATGTCACTTAAATATAGTATGTGTATATGTATGTATGTATATGCATGTGTATAAATTAACCACCTAAATTGACTAATATGTGTAAATGTATATGTGCGTAGTTGTATATGTTTGATATACACATACTTAAACTTACACTTATTAGTTTTGGATGTTTATTATAAAAATTTTCCATATTACTGCATATTATGCATCATTATTTTAATAACTGCCTATTATTCCATCAAATGAAAACACCATCAAACTTTTTACCTAATAATTCTCTTGTTAAATATTTAAGTTATACATCTTTTTTTCTTACAAATATAGGAATAAGAATATTTAGGCACTTAATTGCTTTTTCTATTTTCTTTTGAAACATTTATTTAGAAAACGTCAAAAATAGATTTATGGTATCAAAGAATGCCCATTCGAATGATTCTTCTTTTCAAAGGGTAACACTGAATTGCACTTCCTGTAATCAGTTTACTGTGTTACCAGCTTCCCAAGTAGGGATAGTTAAATTAAACTTTAGAGGATGTACTTTAGTTACTTAATTTGTAAGAAAAATTTTGTTTCATTTCACATATTTTTATTATTAAAGATCTTTAATAGTAAACCATATGTTCAGTAGTTGTATCTGTTAACATTAATTGTCTAGACTTAGGTTTTTTTGTATGGTATGGCTTTAATAATTTAAAAAATATTTTCAAATGTTATTTTTGTAAACAATTCTGGGATAACATACCCACCTTTTAACTTTTGCTTTACTCTCTATAATAAGAGAACATGCTGTAAAATATATTTGGGATAGTGCAATTAAAATGTTCAAAAATTTTCATTTTTCTGATTATAAAAGAAATACATTTTAATTTTTTTTAGGTTCATATTGAAACTTTAAAAGTAAGACAATAAAAATGTGACCCTTCCTGTCCCCTCCGTGTGCCATCACCCCCTCCACTCCCAGTAAGGGGCAGACGTATTAGAGGAGAGACAATTTTACTACATGGAAAATGAAAAGAACAATTTAAAACAAAAATATGGGATTTAATAGACAAAAGAGAACTGATAGCCTGCCTGGCAGTTTGGGAGAACAGAATAGCACATCTGGGAACATTGTTACATGGACAAAACGGAGTCCCCAAGGTAAGAATCATTCACTCAGTGTGGTAAACCAGTGTTACCTCAAAGAAGAAAAAAACAATCAGTGACCATTGAGCAAAGTCAGTTCTGGATAAATATTTCAAGGCTCTCGCCTTTGTCTTTTCTTTTAGATCCCTTTGTCTTGGTTCCTCTGGAAATTCTTTTTAGGGAGATTGTCAGACGTCTATTCCCATGGTATCTTCATGGGTTCATTCTTTCTAGAATCTTCTAGGTATCTTAATGGAGAGTGGGAGGAAGTCTGTTGAGGACAGGTCACCAAGCATAAATTTGACCCAGATGTGCTTTGCCTTCACAGTTTAACAGTTGCACCCTGAGCCTCTGTGACTCAAATCCGGTGTCACCGTTAATGTGATTCATCATTTGCTTCAGTGGAATGGACCTGGAGGGGTCCTGAAATTCTCCACTTGGAACTCTCCCAGATACTTTAATGGGGTGTACCTTTGTGGCCCTCCACACTTTATCTTTTTCTTTTTTTTCAGCAACAAAGTGACAGTGGTGCTTCTGGCCATCTGACTTCAGAAGCATTAAAAAACTTGCCATGCTTTTGAAGTTGAGCACAGTGTTTGCATAAACACATCCTTCTCCTCCGAGAGTTCGGCTCTACAAAGCCATTTGCTACTAAGCACTTTCAAATTTCCTTTTATTTCTGTTTTCCTTAAATGTATTTTTGTCACTATTCACTTTCAGTTTTGCTTGTACCCAGTTTATCAGAAGGGGTCTTTTGATCCTAAAGTTTTGTTTTATTTCTGCATTTATCCCAACATTGCTTTTGTTTTATTCCATGTTGCCAAAGCATTTCTGCTATTGTGTTCCTAAGGTGTGAGGTTCCCCACGATGTTTGCTTAACTCTTCAATCTTCATTTAGGCTCTGGAGAGCAGTCCTCTGGGGCCGCTGAAGCAACAGGGAGCCCTGTATCTGACTGAGGATTTTTAATAAAAGGTGAAAGCTTAGAGTAATTTGCCAAAGAGGCATAGTAGCAAAGAAAAGAGCAATCCAAGGAAATTCCCTCATTAGGGAAAATGCAGAACTATGAGAAAAAGACACAAGGCAGTACGATATCCAACACTGTGTTAATCCTCTAGATACAGACACCCCAGCAAAGGGCAGAGAATGTAGCCCCTGGATGGTGGAGACCAGGGCTGCAGCGGAGATAGCTTCCCAAAGCTTTCATCACTGGAAAGTCAGCTAGATCATTAAGTAAGGCTCATCTTTGACACACAGCTATCTAGGATGGATTTCCATCAGTGGGAACTAATTCAGCATCGTATAGATATATGATGGTATTGTCTGAAAAAAAATTTTTCGCCCACATTATCTCAAGTAATTCTAACAATAATAAGGGTGTAGTAAGCATTATCCATTTCCAGAAGAGCTGAGGTGCAAAATTTTAAATTGCTTTGTAACCATTACACAGCAACTAATTGTTCCACTTGGAATTTTATTTCCAGACAGTCTGATTGTAAGTCCAGTGTTCTTTCCATATACATAGCAGTCCCTGCTATACCTAGGGTAGCCCAAATAAATGAAAAAATAGCCAAATATCTATCACCTGTTTTCCAGAAATGCTCTTACAGGTCAGAATTGAGAGACGCAGTGGTGATGAAGCAGATAAGGAAAGCCAAGAAAATACTTTCTGATTTCAGAAAGGAAAAGTGTATCTCAACACAGAATTTATAAATGTCACATATATTTCTTATCTATTAAGTCCATTTGGCTGTTGCTCATTTAACATTTTTGCCCATCATCCTGGTCTCAGGTAAGACTACAGCGAGGGTCAGCAGCAAATGAGGGTTAGCTCCTTTTATTGTAACAAGATTTTAATTCATGTATATATGCTACATTTATATATAAATATGTAAATACAGATCAGAGGTATATCATGTGCACATAAATACATGTACACAACATTAAACATATAAATGTACATATTTTTCTGAGGGCAATAATAGGCATAGACTTACAAAAGAACTTTGTTCTTCTAACTTTTATCTTTCAAGTACTTATTAATCCAAAGCAGAAGGTGTATCTATACCAGAAAACTGTAAATGGCAAAGTATGTCTCTCCTCATTCCATCTGGGAGCTTGTGATTCTTCTTCATTATGAAAGTTGACTACATTGATAAATGTGTATTATGTATAGAACATGGAAATATGTACTGCTTTATATTTTTCACATGGAGTCCTTTGAGTAAATATTTTAAAATATTTTATTTAAATTTGTTGATGTTAATTTTTAAATAATTTAAAATATTAACCATGAATGTTAAATATTTAGGATATTTTCTTTTACTAACACATCTTCATTTAGGTCAATACAATGAAATATAAACTATTATTTTGTTACTGCCCAACATTCTGATTTGCTTTTTATTCTGTTATCTCATCATCTGGCATTATTTTTCTTTCTCCCTCCTTCTCAGTTTTGGAAGGGCTATTATGTGATAAGGAGAGAAGAAAACCTTGTTTTCGTGTACTGCGGTGGCCCTATTCCAAAGGAAGGAAGACCTCTTCTTGCTGTCAAAATTTCACATATTTTTCTCTTCCTAATGGAGTTGACTCCCTCTTTACTGTCCTAACCAAATAGATTCCTCTCCGTAGTCACTAATTTCAGTGTGCCCTGAATCTGGCCTTGAAACATCTCTCTTTTCTGCAGTTATTTATGTTCCCAATGATTTATTTGCACAACAATTGACGTTTATAATAAATTTGCACAATTTGGGGCATCAGTTCATTGTCATATATGAGGGTGGTGGGTACCAATCACTGGAATCGTTTGTAAGATACTACGTAGAAAGGGAGTGTGGGAGTGAGTGTCCATAGTGAGAGCTGAACGATGCTTCTGTTAAGTACCAGCTCTGAGAAAACTCTGAAATGGGTTTTTTTAATAGTACCTACTCAGTGGGTCAAAATGAGTAAATTTGAGTACATGTGAAAAGCCAAGAGTTCTGTACATAGAAAAATTGAGGAATTGTAATTATTATTTAAATTTTTTATTGTTTTAAAATTGATATTTGGATCATTTTCTTGAACTGATATGGCCTCAAATATTATCCTACATTTCACCAGGTTTGTGGATTTTAGAAAAGCTAGAGCTGACATTTAATCTGTTGCCTCCTGGGAACTTTGCACAAGAGTGACCTTGATCTCATGAACAAAACGAGCTTGGTTCACGTCAGTTTGTGATTGTTCTTATTGGAGTCATTACACTCTCTGATTCTCGCCTTCTCTGTGACCTGGAGGCTAGGAATGCTGTTTGATAACACCAACACATTATCTTGCTATAACTCACATTTAAAGATATCGGCTGATTATAATAATTCTTTGAAATGTTATTATGTGATGCCTTTTTATACCACTCAGAGGATCCATCAGGCAGAATTTGAGACTAAGCTGGGCGAGTAGCCATGTTTTCACGAATGGAAATGGGAAGACTTGCCATCCAAGACTCGGCATCCGTGTTCAGACAACACAGCTGTAATCATTTGTTCCCTGTGCGTGTTGTTGATTAGACACTGTCCGTTCGTGCAGTTAGTGCCTGGGAGTGATTCGGCGCTACCACGCGGGACAGGGCTGCGCAGTGTCCCTGCATGTCGCATTCGGCAAGCCCTCCAGGGACGTGACGCCCACGTGCGCACACCATGTCAGCCTCTGCTTCCTCCTGCCGGCTGCGCAATCACGGGAAGCTGCGCCTGGGCCTCAATTGATTTAACGACCCTATTTAACTCCCACGTTGTTCCCAGGATGCAATAAAAGTATATTAATGATTACAAGGTAAACATTAATAAAGAAGCAAACCAGAGGGCTTGTGGGTTCAGCCAAAATGAACTTCCTTAGTCCGTGCCTGCTCTGTGAGTCAGGTCTGCATCGGGCTGCATTCCAGCACCTTCCTTCTCCACCTGCAAAGCTTCCTGAATACTAAAGCACATGAGGGGGGTCAGAATAGGCCGGCACGCACAATCCAGGACTGAGGGGGCCCGTGCCCCCACGGGAATTGTAGCACTTCCAGCAATCATGGTGATGGGATATTCATAATCAGTATGTAAATGATTTGCTCTTGAAAATGGCTATTCTTCACAGGTGAGGGGTATTGATTTAATTATTTTTGCTGAGTGAGTGGTTTGAACAAATGTGGATTTCAGGGCCTATATGCTCCTTGGGGATGAAGCTGGCTGGTTAAAATAAAAACAAAGCATATCATCAAATCTCAGAACTGGTGGGTGATTGGAGGTTTTTTGTGTGTGTGTGCCTGCCTGCTGATTTACATGCCTTTACAAAATGGGAAAATCTGAGGGTTTAGACCTATTAGAATGGTGCCTTCCTCTTGCAAATAGACCATGATTATAATATATAGTGATGAGGTGTTGGATATAGATTCTCTGAAATGAAATTAAGTCTCTTTGGACTCATCCTCACTACTGAGTTTTATGGAAGGAAGTGAATTCTCTAGTTGGACTGTTACGGCTTGTATTCTAAGGAAATAAATGAATATTTAATGAGTTCCAACCATGTGTGAGACGGTGTGCTTTAGGCGTTCTGGAAAATGAAAAAAACATTGTGCTGATGCCCAAGGAGTTGGAAGGATGAACCAGACAGGACCAACCTTTATGGGGACCACAGGAAGAAGGGAGCCCATGAACTGGGGCTCTCTTTGAGGTCTGGAGCCCCTTTGTCCTCAGGGGTGTAGGCAGTTTATTGGAGGACTTCAAGTTTCATTTTCATCTTTGTATAGTGGGATCATGAGACCCAACTCACAGGATCAATGTGAATATAAACAATTATCTACATGACACCATAGGCTAAGAAATGTACTTGCATTTTGCACACGACTTGTAAATTTCTCCAGATCTGTGCATTCATTGCATTCTGGCTGAGCTCTTAAAAATGTAAGTAAAAGCTAAACTGTTGAGATAAAATAACCCCGAAATGCAGTGGCTCCCATAAGATGCAGTTTCTCTCCCTAAAGTCACGGGCTCAGGCCGGTAATGGGCTCATCCAGGCACCTCAGCCACTGTTCCAGCCCTTGGTCTCATTGTACCTAATTTCATCCACTTAGAATGAGAAGGATAAAGTTCAGTGCAATACTTTTATGTGAGAAACTCAAAAGTTAGGTTCATCAGTTCTGGCACATTCTGCGGATAAGGATGCACTCGAATGGTCAGACCTAGCTCTGTGAAGTGTAACACTTGTCTTATGGCCATATGCCCAGGAATCAGGACACAGATTCAGGGAGAGCCTTAGTGTGCCGTATTTGTCCATCGTTAACATGGAGTTAACAGCGTGGAATTTTGAAATTTTATTTCTGCTGGTAGTTAACTTCCAAGAGTTTATTTCCAGGATATTTCTCTCTTCTGAGCTCTATGCCAATAAAACTCTCTGCCTTATTTTAATCTTCGCTTGTGGATTGTCAAGACATCATCTTCTTAACAAACACACATCTTATTTCTTTATCTTCTTTGCAAATCAGGCCCTTTTGAAGGTTCCCTACACTAATCAAAGGCTCAGGAGGCAAACCTACAAACCTACCTACTACAAAGACATTGCTCAGTCTGCACTCCTCAACGCTTAAAGTCTCTGAGACCAAGCTCTGAAACTCTGAATGCCAGCCTCGCTCTTGAACCTTCGTGTCTTCCACCCTCTCTTAGTAAATGTGGGTGGCAATGTCCTTAATGGTTTATTCAAGCTCAACATTATGTCCCGGTGGACTACTCTCCATGCCATGTCCATAGAAGATGTGTGTGTAGTTTCATTGTGTTGTTTTACACTCTGAGAATCTGCCAGTGTATACCTGCTCAAAGTTCCTCGCCACCCTCCTAATGGCCTCAGTTTTACTGTGCAAAGCGCTCCATGCCGCAGCTCGCTTACATGGAGGTCAGCTCCTGTCTTACTTCCTCAGCTCTTCCATGACTCCCTTCCCATCCTGTCTGGTCCTTGTGAGCCCCTGTCCTCTCCCATTGCCGCGTCTTTTTAAGAAGTAGTTTTTCTCTGCATATGATGTTCTTTCCTCCCATTTTCAAATAGTTCACTCCTATTTAACAGTAGTCAGTTCCTAAGGGAAAATTTCTCTTATCTTCTCGATATCATCAGAGGGAAGTGGAGAGAAGGAGGAGGATGAAGTAAGAAGAACTTCAGTCTGTTATGTCACATTCAGTGCCAATTTAGGATGAGGGGGGAAAGAGAAAAGAAGAGAGAGCTTAGACAGAGTTGTCAAAGAGATTTCACTTTCAGAATGGTACAGGTTGGAGGTTTTACAGCTCTACCAAAACGTGGAAGTGTAGCCCAGGAGAGAGGCCAGACACAGAGTGTAAGGCATGTTCGTAGAGCTCAAATATGAGGAATGCCAGCAATCCTTGAAGAAGAAAATAAAGAAGGAGAGAAAAAGGAGAAAACCTGAAGAGTAGCAAAGATCTATGATGTCAGAGAAGGCAGCTTGTGTTAGGGAATGTCTTGGAGACGTGTCCTCAGATGCCCCTTATGTGAGTATGGCAGTGATGGGGAACAGATAGTAGATACCCTCTAGCTCTCAGCCTCCTCAGGGTCTGTCTCAGCCTCAGACCATCCACCCACAGACTGTCACACTATTCCCAGTGCACCCCAGCCATGGAGCCTGAGCAAGGCAGGGGTGTAGACCTCCACCCTCCTTGCCGACCAGGACAAGTCTAACAGATGGTGCCCATTAAAGAGACCCTCCCACCCCTGTTGGTGAAGCACTGTCTGGCAGGCCAGCATGTGGCCCCACCTGTTCCACCCAACCCTGCTCCTCTTCCCTTGGATAGGTAGGGGTTCATAAAAAATAAGCTTGTACCCCTCAGCTTGTGCTTCCTAAGAACGTTGCTTGTGAGAAGGGGCGGGGAACCATTCAGTTTCAAGGAAGTGTTTTCCATAATAACCACATGCCTATAAATACCACTTCAATTTTCTCAGCTACCATTCACATAGTTATTTTTGATCCTGGGTGTAACATTGCCAGGTTGTCACGTTACTTGAGGAAGTTGAGGCTCAGGAAGTTAGTTTCTTCCTTGAGGTTACCCAGTTAGCTGGAATTGTCAGTCTAGGAATCAGAAGGGTCAGAGACCACGAGTCCTTCAGTAAAACGTCCTAAAAGTCACACTGCTGAGAAGAGGCAGAGTCCAAGTGATGTCTCTCTCTCTAAATACAAGGTTTCTCTCATTTCACTCTGTCAAAGAGGAGAGTTAAGGCAAGTCCTAAGCAATGCTAGGTGTTGAAGAGGTTAAAGTGAATACCAGTGATGTGACTGGTGGATTGCTGGACTTTCCTGGCATCTTGAATCTAAGAGTTGTGAGGCACTGAGAAACTCCAAGGCTCCCGCAACTCAGATGCACTTCTGAATGTGAACATGGGGTCAGTGTGTAGCATGGAGACTGGTCAGGTCCTGAAGAGAGATTAGTTTTATGCATCAGTTTCCTCTATAAATTCAACTGCTTAAATGTAATAGAAAAACACCCAAGTAGTCTTTGCAAAAGCACAAAAATAAAACACACGCACAAAAGGGGAAAAGTGATGGCCCCTTCCCTTTAGATGGAACAACATGGTCTTCTAGTGTCTGGACCACGTTCATCAGAACTTGTTATTTCTTAATGAGTGTTTTCTTCATATAAACATCTGAACCATAAATTTTACAGTGTATACTGGTGGCCTTTAAGGAATCAGTGCGAATTAGGTACAATTAAAGAATTTAATTCAGTTGGGAGACAGACATTAAAAAAAGTGATTATTTTAAAAGTTGGAGGTGATTTTTAACCAGTCACCCCACACTTCTCTTAGATAGTAGACAGACAGACAGAAAGATGGTCAATGATAAACAGATAGAGAGATACTGTTTAGGGGGTAGGAATTATTTTTGCTTTAGGAGAGAGATGTATCATTTGACTTCTTCTGCAAATGCCAACAACAACAAAATACAAACCTAGACTGCCTTAAAGAAACAAGAAAAAAATTTTTATTACAAAACAGGAAACTGAAAGTCTGGAAAAGCCTCAGGGTTGGTTAATTCAATGGCTAGTGATACTATCTGTCTATCCATTCTGTGACTCTGACCTCTGCCTAAGGTAGGGTTCTTTTGGATTTAAGATGGCGGCCTGTATCTATGGAGTAAAACACCTCCTTGTTCACATCCAGGGGAAGACAGATATAGCCTACAGAAAATAATTTAAATGAACAGTCAGTTTTCCCGAGGATGATGTAGCTAGATGAATTCTTATATGACCAAAAGATATTGATTCAGTCTAGATTATGGGTGTCTTTAGAAATGAGATCTCCTACTGCCCAGCCTGACTATGAAGAGCCAGTTGGAAGTGGCGAAACAAATTGAACCACATTAGGGCTATTTTAGGAAGGAGGACAGGGATTCTATAGAGTAGGCAGTCAATAGTAGCTAGCTGCTAGATACAGTTCTTGTATAATTTCGCTCCTCAAAATTTCACCCCTTCTTATCTATTTTTGAATCTGGAATCATTGATCTTGGTTTGTCATTAGTTGATTTAAAGATTGGTGTTTGTGTCATTTTTCTCAGTGATAAATCTTGAACTTATTCATCTTGGTTTGATTCACATTGGCTCAGCAACTGTCTTCTTACATGGCTCTTTCTCATTCACTTCTCATTATTTAAGCAGCAGATGTATGACATTGTTTGGTTGGTTCTTTCCAATTCCCTTCAGTAGTAGCGTTTGCCTCAAACCATCCTTCTTCATCTTTGTCCCATCCTGACCTCTTCCTTGCACTTGTGTACTTTAGCAATGATCATATAATCAGATTCAATTTCTTTTATCTCCCATGCATTCAGAAGTCATCTGATATCATTTGCTTCCTTCCTCTTTGGGTCCATTCAGATATTATTTATCTTTATTCCTTTTCTCTCCCTGAAAAATAACGGAGTTAATGCTACTTGCTAGCTATTTTCTGTAGGACTTTTGTTCTGATCAAGAAGTTGAGACCTCATTATCAATGGACCCCAGTAGTGCATTTTCATCACATCAGACAAATTCTATAAAAAAAATCTATAATATTGAAAAATGGAAATGAAATGAAGTAGTCCAGGGTGTCCTTGGTGGTAGTTACTGAAGCTATAGTTTGAAAATATTTTTTTCTGGATAATTCTCTGTATGATTAGTACAATACAGTCAAAATACGCTTCATAGTCCTCTATCTCCAAAAAGAAAAGAAGATTGAGAATAATGAGATTCTACAAGTTGTTTTTACTTGGCAGTGGCCTCTGCCCTCAGTTGGAAGTATCCACAGACAGAAAGTATATTTTGACCTCCGACAAGCAATGAAAACTTGCCTGTCCACAGGACATCCTGAGAGAGACTCTTTCTAATTTCAGGTGAAGTTTAATGTTGAAAGGTGTATCAGTAGAGTGGGTGATAGCTTTGTAATTACATAATGGACAATGCAGTAGTGAATGTTCATATTCTTCACCATTTTATGCAAAAACCAGTCTGGGTCATCACTACACTCAGGGATTTGCATTCAGAGTCCGGTTGATACTGTTTCAAACGGTTTATGTATTTCTGACCAAAAGACTCCGTTTGCTTAAATATTTTTGTCTCCCATTACTACACTTAAAATTTAGTTAAGTATTTAATCATTTTGATAAACAACCACATTAGTAATTTCTAAAGGAGAACATCTTAGATTCTACCAAGCAATCTGGGTTTCCTGAAATAGATACATTTACACATAAAATTCAAAGGTTAGGTTTTCAAGTTATGTAAATCATTTGGTGTTGAGATTTAAGAATTTTGGCAGTCCCCCCTCAGATCATCACTGACACCCTCGGGGCCATGGCCTTGGAAGTGGAATGGCATGTGATGGTACTTGACCAACCAGATACATACATTTTTGTTCTGAAGACAGCAGACACCAGATAACTTAGCCTCATTACAGCTAGCCCTCCACAGGGGTAAGACAACCTTTTCTGATTTGTATAATCTTTGAAAATGCCTTGGGTCTCATAGCACTTGGGAGCACATACCAGAATATATCCCTTTCATAGTCTGATACAAAGAATACAAAAGTGGAGACATTTCAATATTGCAATTGTAAAATATCTTCTACAGTTTCCTCCTCGTTGTATTTTCCTTCCTTTCCCATAATACCTGTCCCATTATGTCTTCATAAGGATGGAGGGGGAGATGATAGGAAAGATGTCTGCACTTTTAAAGAAAGACATTATTTTAACCACCCATTTTCTACTACACTGCCGGTTCGGTAATAAGACCCAGATTCCAAGGTGCCCCTATTTCAAGGAGTGGGCCACTCTGTTGCCTGTAATAAAAGGTATTCAGTGGTGTTCTCCATGCTGGGGGTGGGGCAGTATCCACACAGAATACCGTGCAGGTGACTCCTAAAACTTTACGCCATTAGTCATGCTGATTTTAAAGCCTGTCTGTGCTCTCACATTAGCTAATGTTCATAAATCCTTGCTTAATTGTGTGTCATATATCAGGGAGCAGAAAGCCTGGTCCTCATCAGGGAGGAAAATAAAGAGTCGATTATGGAAGACAGAACCCCAAAGCATTAGAATCTCTAAACCTAGCCTGATACATTTAGACATTAGTGACAAAAAGAAAAATGAGAATTCTTTAGTGGAAGTTTCCCACAGAACTAAATTTGTGGAATTTAAAGAAGTACATTTTAATGTGTCTTTCCTTGACAACATTTTAAAATGGGCAAAACTGTGACCACAGAGCCTGCCTTTGTCTGTTAGGGCTGCTGTCACAGAAACCCCTACCTGGCTGATGAGCATTTATCTCACATTCAGAGAGCTGGGAAGTGCAAGTCAGGGCGCCTGCAGATTTGCCATCTTACATAGAAAGTCTGTGGCTTGCTGTGCACTCTGGGGAAAGGCGTGAGAGAGCTCTCTGGGGCCCCTAGAGGGCCTTCACCCCTTGATGTCATCACCTCCCAAATGCCCCACCTGCAAATATGATGTGTGGGAATTTGGTTTCAATATCTGAAATATGAGGAAACACAAACACTAAAATAGTAGTAGCTTAGGAAAGACGAAACTCCTGTGGTCAGACATGAAGATTTTTCTAATCAATTCTCATCCCTTATGTCAATACCACTGCACCCAAGTTTGAACATGAAGATGAAACAAGTGGGAGAGATTTGACAGGCCCCCAGTGATGACCATGGTCCATCCCAGCTAGCTCTCCTTTGTAGATACTCACACTAGACATCACGAAACAAACAATGATGGCTGTGGTGATGAGGATTTCGAGGATGTCTTTCAAATGTCTCAAAGGACGGAGGAGTCTTAGCATCGACTGCAGATACTGAGTCTGTCTTAATGGCCACAACAAATGAGGGTTTTGTGGAGGCCATTAGTCTAATGCTGAAATTAGCAGTTATCATTTTTGTTTTTGGAGTGGTATACGATCTGGAACACAAACTATAATCACAATTCCATTTTCAGTACAATGTTTGTAATACTCAATTCAGTGTCGTATTGCTTTATACATGTATATCGAAGCTTAGCAAGATTTAGAGTCCCCAAAGGTGGAGCTGGTCATTTTTTCTTTGTATCAGCCAGAGCACATTGCATAATTGGAGCTCAGGAAGCAGTTTTGTATTCTGTTAATAACTGGTTTAACTTTGAGAGTTCTCATAAATTCAAGAAAGTTAGAAGTCTTAACCTAAATATCACAGGCAAATAAAAATAAAGGCTTTATTTAAAGTGTGCATTTCTGTCCCCCAAAATGGAGAGGAGAGGATCATGAATAAAGAAGTCAGTCTCAGCATAGTTTTACAAAACTCTATATGAACATATATAATGGTTTTACTGCTAAATTTTAAAGTAATGAACTGTTTCATTATTAATGTATTTCATCACTGGGTCAATAGTATTATGATCATTTTATAGTTTAGTAAGTACAGATTCCCTGCTTTCACAGTATCTAATATGCATAGTATCTACAAAACTGTAGTTTTTAGTCTATGTAGTATCTTAAGCTGTAATATAATTAAGATAATTTATTTTTCACTCTCTTGGTTTCTTCTCATTTCTAATTCTTCCAAAGAAGCCAGCATATACACAGAATGCCATTTCATTTCTTTTTTTCATATTATGAGACTGTTATTCTTCAACCAGTGTGGAATTTGCTCTTCAACCATCTGGAAACATTACATTCCAAGCTTTGGAAAGAGCTCAGTGCTACCGATGGGATTTTTCTATAGATTTATCTCGTTTAAGCTTTCCTTTCTCTTCTCTCTCCTTTCAATGACCTGAGAACTTTTCTTTCTGTTAATTTTAGTTTTTGAATTTAAATTTAATTTTAATGACTAACTTTTTAATGGAGGTGGCATTCATCTGCAGCTCTATATATGGTTGCAAAGCACTCATTGTATTACATTTTAACATCTGAGCTTGAACACACAGCATCTATTTCATTATAAGAATACTGAAAATATTCTTCTGAATATTTCTTGGGGATAATGTTCAAAATTGTATTTGGGAGAATAAGTTACAGAAGAGTTCAATAACTAGATGCTATTTTAGATAATCGATAGACTCTGTGGTGACATGTGTATTGAGCCTGTATGGCCACTTGTTTCTATATAAGTGCACACAATGTCATTAAGCAACACACAAAAATCCTCTTTTTCTGTGGTTGTTGAAATAAAGCACCATAGGATATCGAGACAGTGGGCTGCAAACACCAGGTAAGTTGGTATAATTTCTCTCTTTCATCAAGTTTCCTAAGGGCATCTTTTCTGAGAGCAGAAAGCCATTCTCTCCACCAGGTTTTTCCTTCAATGTTTCAGAGAGTAAATTCCCTCCAAGATGTCCCCACTCTGCCAGTGGCCCCATGCGTTCAGATTTCTGGCTCGGTGGCAGTTTCCACAAGAGCAGAGGAGCTTGTGTTCGTTAGCAGTGAGCTTGTTACACCAGAATGGCAGGGTGTGATATTTGCATGACTTTTTTTGGCTTGTTCACAGTTATAAATTCAGTTTGTCCAATTATATCTCAGTAGGAGAATGCATTCTTGTTGAACCTGAGAAATAAGTGCCATAGAAAGCGAGGAGTCTAAAGTGTACCTTTGTCTATAAATTCTAGCCAACATCCTGAATTTTCAGGATGGACTCCATTCATATCTGCCACTTTATGCAGATAAGCATTTTTAGTGCTACTCTGTTTCTCTGAGCAAAGAAACTTATGTTTTTGTAAATCGCAGGTATGTAAATGACAGAAATTTCTTTAATGTACATATCTCCTGGCTTCTGCATTCCTAGATCAGCACATTCCATTCTGTGATGTATTCAGTCGCCAAAATGTATAACCTTTTACTAATGAGACAAATTTTTCTGGAAACTTTGAAGTTTGCTACTTTTCTGTTGTGAATTATATTTTGTAAAAGCAAACTGTTGTCTGTCTTTACCCATTTTGATTCAATGATAATTTGAAGCATTTCTGAATTTCATGATTCTTAAAGCATAAATATTATATATACATCTTCTTGTATAATTAGATTTCAGTTAGCTGTTTAGCCTGTTATCTAATAGGTTTGCTCTCCTGGAAGGGAGGCTATTCATCTGACTTTATCATTGTCTTTTTTTTAAACAGTTTCAGCTTCAGTAGGTGTGGGGTACATTGAACCTTTCATGAAGGAAATTTATTGGGGAAAACTTGAATGTCTACAATAAGGAAATTCATTAGAGAAAATTTAAAATAAGGTAGAATTTTATTTGTATCCAGATATGATTTTCTCTAAAACATACCAATGTATAATGGGGTTTCTTGGTTGATTTTTTGACTTACAAGTTGCAAGTTCACCTGAAGCATTACCAGGCAAGAGGGAAACTGCAAGACAAAATGACAGGTCCTCTGTGAGCCAAAAAGTCCCCAAAGCAGCTGCTGCAACCTGGAGGGCATGCAGTTAACAATGAGAACTGAGATGATTTGAATGATTAATATTATTAAGAAAGCAATCAGGTTTATTAAATTACCCATTTGTAACTTTCTGTGAAAGAAGTGAAATTGTAATGACCCCAAATAATTTCCTTTTGGAAAGTGATACCTTTAGTCTGGAGAAATCATTTTTAGTATTTAATTTTTTTAAAAAACACTGGATTATTACATTGGGGGTGGACTTAAATTGGAAATAAATCTGCTTTTTAAAGGAGTTTTATAAGAGGTTTCTTCAAGTTCGTGTGTGCTGACTTCCATTAACTTTTATAGAATGCGTCAGAATTCATAGAATTTGTACCTGTTATAAGAGACCTTAGAGAGAAGTTAAGAGAATGATCTTTTTTAGTTATAGTCACAATGGGCCACACACTTTAAATCACTTCAGTCACATAATCAATGTAACAGTCTGGAACTCTAATAATATTTATTGATTGATTCATTCATTCATTTATTGTTTTCCTCACTGAACTTACATTGCAAACCTGGGCCTTTGAATTTTATGTGGTCAGCACCCCCAGCCATACCCTTAGCAACTGAGCCACCAAGCATTATTCTTGTTGTTTTTAAAGACTGATTGGTTCCCAAAAATGCTAGCCAAAAGTAATCAATTAACTATTTAAGTTATAAATAGAAATGAAAGTTAAAGCTAATGGAAAAGAAAGGAGAAATTAATATAAACATATAAATATCCAACTGAATGACAGCCGTTAAATATATCTTTAGGTTACTTTATGTTTATGCATCAGGAATAGATCGCATACACAATTATTTTAACTTTTATCTCCAAATTCATCTTCCATTTATTCATATGCTATTTCTTCTTAATTCAATGACTGTCCCACGTAACTTTCACCTCTCATCAATGTGTACTCTAGGCATAACTGGATTTTTCAGTGGCTCATTACTCTTTTCCCAAACAACTTATTAGTAACTTCTCATCTAGCATACTCTAGGTGGGGACATCGGAGGAGGTAGATTGTATTCCCTTCCTTACAGATCTTGTTATCTTGAGGAGCGTGCACATTTTGAACTTTCTATGAGTTATTATTGCTTAACAGAGTATCCCTAAAATGTTGCAGCCTGAAAGAGCAATTCATTGTCTCTAATGCCTCAGTGCAGTGGGGATCAGCTTGGATTAGCTGTTTCTCTTCCCTGAGTCTCTTACTAAGCCACATTCACAGTGTCAGCCAGGCCAGGATCTCATCTGAAGACACGAGTAAGAGAGGATCTGCTCCCAGTCCCACTTACCTGGTGTTTAACTAGATTCAGATCCTGTGGTAATTGTACTGAGCATCTTGGTTCCCCACTGGTGCTGGGATAGAGGCCACTGTGCTTGTTTACCATGTAGAACTCTTCAGAGGGAGAATTGATATCTGTGATATCTGCCTCCATTATCATGAGTAAGCAAGGGAGAAAAGGACACTCCGATAGAAGCTAGAATCTATGTGTAAACTGATCTTGGAGGTCACTGTTGATGTCTATCTTCTCTTAAGAAGAAAGTCACAACATCTATCCGCCCTTTGAGAAGATTACATATGGACATGGGAACAAGGGTCAGGATCATTGGAAGTTTCTAGAAGCTGCCTACTATAGGCTTATATTTTAGAAATGTGTCAAAGGAAGAAAATATATAAAAATGGAAGCTATTTTGTGTCCAGACTTATGAAGGGGTCATTATTCTACTGTGTGCCATTTAACAAGTCTGCTTGCCACAATTTCATGATCTGATAGGAAGACACTGACTCAGGACAGTTTATTGCCTGTAGCAATCAGAAAGCCAGAGCATCAGATTTCTTTGTGTATTGCTACATGGATCCATTATCTGACCAGATGACATGCATTGTGCCCGATTACACTTCTTCAGACAGTGAATTGTATTACAAGATAGGAACTCTGAAATTAGTAAACCCACATCTTTTCAAATGGGCAATAAGCATCCCTGCTCTTTGCTCCAAAAGGATACACTAGTTTTCAACATCCCCAATGTCAGCACACATGTACTCTGCTCCACAGGGAGACTCTTATCTTTATCCTACAAGACTGTTCCCTATCCAACTATCCTTGAAAAGAATGGTGAGCCAGGGCAGTCAGCACCCTCTGACCCCTAAAATGAGAAGAGACGAAGTGTTCCATATGTTTCAACAAAATGGCTCTTTACCACAGGCAATTAGGGAGGTACTGGTGGTCCAGGGTTTTTTTAATCTCTTGTACTCAAGAAAGTTATAATCTAGGGTTTTCTTTAACTTCTGTATGGTCCCAAGGGCCTGCCATCATGCCTCTAAAATCATTATAAAGATTGGTATTTTTAGAGGCAATGCTAGAAACAAACTTTGTTTCCTGTATGTTTCATTCTTGATTAAGCATTGGAGTTTGAAGTAAGATAGCGTACTAGAGAAGCTGCTGAAGTGTTGACAAGAACTACGAGACCAAGATAAATCATGGTTTTTAGGGCTCACCCCAACCAAGCTCTTGAGATTCCTTCTGGAGAACCACAGATTAAAACAGGAACAGAAGTCCTTGGAAGCATGCTCTGAAGAATGTGCACCGTATTTTATGTCTACACCTTGAAGAACCATGAAGAAGCACCTCAAAATTCTAGCTCCTTTTGCAGAAAAAACAGATTTTGCAATGTTTCATATTGAGATGCTGATTCAAAGAGGAAGAGAGTGGAGAAAATCTGCTATGGAAGAGAAGGAAAAGACATTGTGGCTAGCTCCTAGGCACAGGAGAAATCAAGTTAGTAAATTCCAGAGAAAACAACGAGGCCAAAATAAAGCTATGGAGAAAGTGAAAACTGCAAGAAAATTAAAACAATCAAAGGTGAGAATACAAAGAACATAGTAGAAATCTGACCATATTGAGTTATATCTATATTTAGGTTACACCGTGCAGACTAACTCATAAGAATGCAAATACCTTGAGAAAGATGCCATAAAAATGAAATAAACATTAGTTAGAAGTACTGCTGCATATAGTTTGATTGGCTCTGCTTTGAGTGACAGTCTGGACAAGAGCTTGAGAGGGAGTTATGCTCTAGAGAAACAAAGCTATCTTGAAAGGAAAGAATTTGAGTTAGATAATCATGGTCAATTAAGTCTGTTTCATTCAAGATTTTAGTGATTCCAGAGCTGTTACTTTCTCCCATTGATGTTGTCAAAACAGAGCAGATAATAAAGGAGAAAGCTGCCTCTTCACATAATTTCTCCTCTGCCCTTTGATCCTATAGCAGGCTTCACACTTGAGGCAAACTCACAATCTTGAGTTTAGCACTCTCCACAACGTGGACTTGGTGGGTAGTGGTCCAGCCAGTGGAATACTAGAGGTTTTATCAGTCCCTCTGCATGTAGAATGCTGATCCCTTCTGTGTGTGTGTGTAACATCCATGTGAAATGTTCAAGTAATACAGATAAAGCCATAGTAACCCCTTGAATACCACATCCCTATTTCAATATCATTTCTGTTCCCAAATATGCACACATTTTGCTGTGTATGTTTCCAGACCTATAAACAGACAGTTATGTGTAGGGGATCATATGGCTCAAGGATGAGAAAACTAGACCCATCAGACCAAATCTTGTTTGCTGATTGCTGGTATGAGCTCAGGGTGGGTTTTACTTTTACAGTGGGTAAGCTCTCAGCAGTTCTTAAAGAACCCGTAGGACAACCTCTTTTGGTCTGCAAAGCCTTAAATATTTACTCTCTGATCTTTTAAGAATGGCTTGTCTATCCTTGCTACAGCATGATGGTTTTCCAAAATACCTTTGTTTACATATCTTGAGATCTCTCTGTGAATCACTGTCATTCATTAGCTGAAAGATGATATTGTACAGTATGGATTACTGCTGTGTAAACCACTTAGCTACTGATAAACCCTAAACTGCCATTCTAGTTTTACTCTCACCAACAATGCTGAAATGCTTGGGTGCACTTCGGCAAATATTTGCACATGAATGTTTTTCATTGATTATACAGATAATGGCTTGAAAATTCATAAATATAGGTCATTTCTAACTTTTAAACATTTTTCCAAAATCAAATGTTCTTGTTTTATCACTGTAGAGAATTGTTAAATTTCAACAAGAAATATAGCTATTATGTGACCAGGATCATGTATCGATAGTAAATATATTACCCCATAGACAGTGCTACAAAGAAAGACAAATTATAACCAAAAATAGTATTTGATGAGCATAGAAATAATACAAAGGGCATTTAAATTAATTTAATGCTTAAAAGCATCAGACTAATTCAGTCTATGATATCTGTTCCTAAATTAAGTATAGTCCTGTTAATGGATGATTGATTATATTACATACTATTTCTTTCAATAGTCTATTATTCTTGTCTTAAGTATATAGATCTACCTCTGTAGGAAGCACATAATCCTTTGCTGAACACATAAGTAAATATACTGAACTTTCTTTTGAGATTGATATTCAGTGATGCTTGATGGTAGGGACATAGATTATAGAAGAGTTAATTAAATTTAATCAATTCAAACAGTAGGTTTATTATGGAAAAATAATAAAGTTGTATTAGCATGGATTCTTGGAAATACTTACCTTGATAAATTTTAAAATACGATGGGTATAATACGTAGGGAGCATGAGTGAATCAAAGAACATGCCAAAGAAAATTATGTTAAAAATAAACTGCTTTATGAGTAAAATACTGGTCTGATTAGCTCACAAGGTTTTATCTATATAATGCCAACACACATATTTTAAAAACATGTGCAAGCCACCTTCAGATAATTTAATGGGTGCTTAGGAAGAGATTGCTGCTCTGAGATAATTTGTTCCAAATTTCAATCTCTATGGGAGTTACCTGGGTGACCTGCTAAGATACCGGATTCGCCCAGAGCTTCTGAATCAGTAGAGGTGATGGTTTTTGTTGTGCCACCTCAATGGTGATGAACTATATTCCCCAGACTCTCCATTCCTGCATGTTTCCATGGACTAAAGAGATGGTCTTGAGAGTAAGAGGGAGTAGCCTCTTTGCCCAGACACAATCACCACTCCCTGAAACCCAGAAATAGTAGCAGGTGCTGCCCTAATAGGCTTGCCAGACTAGAGTCCTAACTAGTTGACTTTAGATTAGGGAGATTGTCTTGGGTGCCTAAATTAATTAGTGGGAAAGTATTAAAAGAGCACTTTGATCTGAGAGAGAGAGAGAGAGAGAGAGAGAGTGAGTGAGAGAGAGAGAGAGAGAGCAGAGACACAGAGTGAGATCCCCACTGTGAACTAAGCTTCAGTCCCCTGAAGGGATTCCAGCCTGTGAGCTTCATGTCAACCTGCCTAGCCACCGCGCGCAGTGTGTAAGCCTGCTGACAGTACATGCATTTCTCCCTCTAAACTATGTGCGATGCAGTTTATTGTATCTACATCCAGTCGCCTTTCTGATTGGACCCAGAGTGAAACCGTACTTTTGAAACTGGAGAATTTGCATCTGTGGCATGTCTCCGTGTGATACTAATGCTGGTCTGGGAACCACTGCTCTAAAGAAGAATGTCAGCGAAACATAAGAGGCCTAAAAATTTGAAATTTTCAGTAATGAATAATCAGCCTTGTGCAGAAATGAAATACTCTCTGTTGCAAAAGTTCAAACTGAGTTGAGCAGTAGTAGCAAACACCGGGTGCTTTCCATGTTCCAGGTGATGTTAACACTCAAACACAGCAACCCAATCTTTTTATTATAGGAGTTAAAGAATAGACATGAATTAGCTAAGGTCACAGCAGAGATGGTAGAATTTGAATTTAGATGAGATGGTCTGACCGAAAGATCGTATTTCTGAAAAATCAGCAATACTACCTCGATAATAAAATTATGTAAGTATAATTTTTAACTGATTCTGTGATAAAATACGTTGCTGACTAATTTTCGTTCATTTTTATTTTTAATTTTATTCATTCTCCAGTTCTCAGAATTCTCAGATACTCTTTGGGCTGCTTTTGTAAATGATCTTGGTTTTATAAACATGAATACTTGACCTCACTATAACTTGGATAAATACTGATATTTTAGCTTTTATAATAACACATTATAATTTTTCCTATCTTGGGACAACTCAAATGAAAAGCAAATGGATATAATCAAGTTATTCAGACATCAGTGCTATTTTTTGTATCAATGTGTTTTGTGAAATACTGCCTGGAGTGCATATAATTCTGCCTAAAGGAGACTACTATGTGATACGT